>CM067373.1:128329966-128401514 GCA_034401795.1 Chaetoderma sp. LZ-2023a | reverse complement strand
ACGACACGACGATGTTTGTATGTGTTATACGCATCCGTCATACATGTATAATATGTTGTACACTCAAGGGCTGATGGCCTATTGTGAAAATAAATAATAATAATAATTATTATTATTATTATTATTATTATTATTTTTATTATATATATTCTAAATTAACAGGAATCAGCTTTAGTTGGAATTTATGGTGTATTATATGTCATTGTGACCTGAATTTATAGTGGTGAAGTTAATTTTCTAGTTGTGATTCTCGCGGTGGTTGGTTTGGTGTGTGTATGTGTGCGTGCGTGCGTGCGGGCGTATGATATATAGGGTGTTGTGATAGTGTGTTTGGCGTAACGTATGTATGAGTGTGCGGTGTATGGGAATATGTAGGTGTGCGTGCGTGCGTGCGCGCGTGTATCCGTGTGTGCGTGCGTGAGTGCATGTATACAGAGGTGTAAGTGGGTGAGTGTTGGTGTGCGCAGCTGGGTGACTGGGTAGCTTATGTTGTATGTTTGAATGGATAATATACGGTAATGGTGAGAGGTTTTCAATTAATTTTACGATAACTTATGTTAAAGTGTATATGGAGACTATGCGTATTGGGGAAATCAAATGAATAACTCAACAAGTAATTTCTCTTATTACATATGCAGATGGTCGTAAGACCGGCCTTTTAGGATAATGGTCTTAAAGGTATATGATGCAATAGGGAACAGGTCATTTAGTTAGCCATTAGGTGTGTAACTTTTGGACACCCTTTTTGGTCGCTAGTCTGGGGTTTTCCAGGCACCACCTATATTGTTGCGGGTTTAGTCTCTGGTGCTTTTGCACCAGATTCATAAGGTACATACTGATTTCCAAAAGAGAGGCCGTAGTAGTGACAGTTGTGCTGGGGTGATTAACAGTGGTTGTGGTAGCAGTTGTTGAGATGACAGTGGTGTTGGCGGTTGTAATAGCATTAGTAGTGGATATTATTGTAGGCTTTATCAGTACCTGTTTATTATGTGGTTTTTTAATTAATTTCTTTTGTGTACTGTTCCAAAGATTAGTAGCAGTGTGTGATATTTTTCTCTACCTAATTCTGTTTGCACGCGTGGTCTGTGCAAGTTGGGTTTTTTCCTTGTTGTGTGAGTGGAATTCTGTGTTGTGCTTGAATAGCTTCGATAAAGTTGAAGGTAGGTCGTTATTGTGCAGGTTCTTAGTATGGGGTGCAGGTGCTGTTTATTTTCTGATTAACGATATCTTGGTCCTTTGCTGCTGTGGAAAATAGTTTGATGCACCATATAGTAGTCCTGTTCGTTTTGCTAATTTAATTGTGCGCGTGCGTGCGTGCGTGTGCGCTTATGCCTCAAGGGGCAGATCTTCATCGTGCCACCGTGCACCAATATCTCTTCACACCCTTGAAGTGATATTTCAATATGTTTTCCCCAAGTCAATTTTGGGTCCAAACAGACTTAAATTTTTTTTGTAAAATGTGATTCTTGAATTTCTTGGTTGTTTATGTAAATATTTTTGATTTCTTTTTTTTTTGAATTGGTACTAAGCATGTAATTGGTTTTGTCTACATTTAATGAAAGTTTATTAGTGCAAATCAATCTACAATTTGTTCCATCTCGCTATTGACGTTTCTATATAGTTTTCTATATTATCACCACTGCAGAAGGCATTGGTGTCATCTGCGAATAGAATGGACCTTTCCATTTTTAGCCATGCCCCGCCCATTACTAGCTAAGCTCCACCCACACCTCGCCGTGTTGGGATTGATCGATCCCCAAATGCCCTAGCGATCAATTTCCTGAAAACTATACAGGGAAGCTGTTGAATATTTTGTAACTAATTTGACTGGGTGCTGTTGCTGCCTATGGCAGCAACAGCACCCAGTCAAATTAGTTTCAAAATATTCAACAGAATATTTATTAAATATTTATTATTTATTTATTAAATAGTAAAAAGCAAACAATTTGTACAACAACGTATAGACCGTCTTCAAATATGCGTTCATGACGTACTTAGCGACGTCATTGTACACATCACGCAGTTCATTATGACGTCATATGATGGGTGGGTACACTGGAAAGGTGTATTAACGATATGTTTCTGCAAATAGTAAGTATATAATAAGAAAAGGTCCAAGGATGAATCATTGATGAACTCCACAGGTTAAATAGCGGGTGTCAGCGCATATGCCTTCAAACTGCGCACATTGTCTTCTATTGGATAAGTAGCTCTGTAACCAGGTTCGTGCAATACCTCTTATACATATGGTCTGTTGTGTCCAAATCTTTATAGGTCATATGATATGGATGTATTAACAGAATGAGGGCCGATATCATGTTCGGTCTCTACAAAAACGTTGAAACTAGCAAGGCATTATGACTTACACAATTGTTCAGTGTCTGATGCGTTAGTACCCGCTCTTCCAACAGACCAGTATTTTACACTGATCCATGGGGAAAAAGATTGATTAAACCCAGAATATTCGAGAACTTTGAAACTAAAAAACAGTAGACTACTTCCCACAAAAACAGCAGCTGCTTCAAACATATGATAATAAAACGGACGTGTACAAATATTCATTCTTGGTGCAGACTACAGTAGATTGGAACCAGCTAGAGGATTGTGTTGTTTGTACTTCACCAATGGACTTTCAATCTAGACTCGAGGCTACAAACCCACAGACACGTCTCTCTCTCTCTCTCTCTCTCTCCTCTCTCTCTCTCTCTCTCTCTCTCTCTCTCTCTCTCTCTCTCTCTCTCTCTCTCTCTCTCCTCTCTCTCTCTCTCTCTCTCTCTCTCTCTCTCTCTCTCTCTCTCTCTCTCTCTCTCTCTCTCCTCTCTCTCTCTCTCTCTCTCTCTCTCTCTCTCTCTCTCTCTCTCTCTCTCTCTCTCTCTCTCTCTCTCTCTCTCTCTCTCTCTCTCTCTCTCTCTCTCTCTCTCTCTCTCTCTCTCCTCCTCTCTCTCTCTCTCTCTCAAACCAGTTGATGCCATGCCAGATTTGGTATCTGTCAACGTATCATATCAAGATCAAGATGACAAAGTGAATTGTTGGTTCCAGAATGATAATTTTGGGGCCCCATCCATTTCAGTTGTGCAAGTCAATCCATCCATCTCAAAGCGTCCTATACATTGCGAGGTTGGTCAGTGGTCATGGATTGATGAAGAAGCTGATACAGGACCACCCGTCGACTGCCATGATTGCGATGAATAGCGGTGTTAGGTCTGTACATATCAACCAGCAGCCCGGCAAGATCAGTTCAATGCGCACTGATGAGGGACTAGGAGACAATGCTTTATCGCCCCCCCCCACCCCCGAGTCATCATCTATGCAAAGTTCAGATAGGTCTTGTATGATATCATCTGAGCAGCACAAACTCTAAATGAGCATCTGACAGAGCATCAGTGCTGGCATATAGTCCTGAGTCTTCCAAACATATTGGTTGTGACAGTGAACAGATTTGTGATGATTGCCTTCCGCAGGTTGGCTTTGTCATTGGCACATATTCTATCACATCCAAAACCACCTCTGCCAATGAGCTGTCATACACACCTGAGGGTGGATATATCACATTCGAGTGCACGTGCATGGTGGAAGTGACATTATGCCTTGAAAACCAATTCTGCTCACACTGCAAATACATGTCTACCTACTAGAAATGGTGTAATCAAGTTCTCACCATTCTGGACCAACGGTCACACCATCGTCATGATTATTTATATGGCTTAAACCGTCGTTATACACTTGAGCCAGTTTTCACGCACTCAGCAGGTCAAACATCTTATTAACGTATATAAAGTGGAAATCGGAAGAATATTAGCAAGCCGTGCCTGGGTTGAGACAAGGATGATAACAAGATTGTCTTCAGCTATCAGATCCCTGGAGCCAGTGGTTGACATGTCAGAAGCGAATGTAGAGATTGCGGACACATTGGACACTGACTCCAACCAAATTCGCTATATTAGTTACCCATATGATTGCTGATTGTGAGGCGAACTTTACATTAACCTCTGTCATTGAGTTGATTAGGTGCGTGGTCGGTTTTGAGATGTCACTTGCGTATTTGAATAGGTCATTGCTCATGCCATCAGGACCGGATGCACGGACATTTTTCAAAGCTTTGAGTGCCTTCTAAACCACTGCTGTTTTAATTGGTGTTAGTCATGGCCTACAGAGCAGCAGTGCTGGCACATAGTCCTATGAAGCTTCCAAACATATTGGTTGTGACAGTGAACAGATTGGTGATAATCGCCTTCCATAGGTTGGCTCTTGTCATTGGCACATATTCTATCACATTCTGAGAATGGATTCAAGGGCTCATCATCGTGGTCAGTGAACTGTTGCTTGAACCATTCACGAATTGCCTCGGCTTTACCAGGCTCAGTCCCAATAAAGAGTCATTCAGAGTTGTGTACAGTGAGTGGTGACATGTAGTCAGTAACTCAGGCTGGGGCTGCCCGAAGCATTTTGTGACCGCCCTCCGTGGCATTGATTTCATCTGCTAGGGAGTCTGCTTGTTGAATAGCAAGATCTTTTAAGCATTCACTGATGTGGCGCAGAATGTTACTGCATTCCCTGTGTAGTTTGGCGCGGTCTTCACTTTGGCCACTTTGATAGATGCGCAGTCGTAATGCTTTCTGCGCTGCTGAGTTTTACTACTACAGGGTCATCAGTATACCTAGTTCGGTTGTTTTTTAGAACTCATATCTTGCTGGTAGCTGATGATGCCATACAATTCAGTAACTTAGTTACGGCTTCGTTTGTATTGGAGCTGGCGTCGATGTTAGCCTATCTGATCCCCGAGGGCGTTTTTGTATTACGTTTGAGTGTCAGTGTCGTTGATGAGCTTGGGTAGGTTGTATGTGACTCTACTCTCTTGCTTAGTATGGCGTTTATACATTAGGTAGAGATAGTTGATTTGAAGGTGTGTAACGACTGGCTTATGGTTAGAATTTGTCTCCACTTCCATGGGAACGAGCATTTCGAAGTAGGGGTTTGCTTCTGTTTTGCAGTATGAAGTATATTTAGTTGAATATTGCTGTTGTAGCCTTAGTGCCTTTTGGGGCTTTGCGATCAGCAGTGTGTCCTGTCTATGTTGTCCGGTGACAGCATGGATGTTTGAAAGCTGTACTTGTGGCAAATAGGCCATCGGAACCAACGAATGCCACCAGAGCATCTTCATTGCTGTTGCGTGTGCCCTCTCCGTATGGCCCCATGAATAGGCCAAGTCATGAATTCATGTCTGCATTGCCGAGTTTGCCTAGTTTGGAGTTGAAATATCCACAGACGAACACTTGCCCTCTGACTGGGGTTGTAATGGCAGAGCTCAGTTCTGCATAGAAGGAATCTAATATTGATGGATTCTCTGGATTTTTCAGTAGTTGGCCCATATGCATTGACTATGCAACACTTAATGGTGGTGCATTTTTTCTCTCTGTGGTATAGCCAGGTCGATGAATGCAACGTGATCACCGACATATCCAAAACTAATGACATGGTCCAAGCGCCTTGGTCCCATTGCGAAGCCTAAATCCTGGTATGTGGCATGTTTTTTGCTCCATGAGTACTGGCTTATGGCCTGTCTGAAATTGCTGCTCTGAGTGGATTGGACTTTAGTGTTGGGGGTGGGGGGGGATGGTGAATGGCAAAGTTGGCGAAAGCGTAGGGATTTGCAATGGTGTGCCATCAAAAGTACATTATAGGGTTTTTTAACTCTCCATATATAGACGTAATCGTAGCTATCATAATGAGTGTAGTTACGGACCGGCTGTACATTTTCTGTGTTATGTACAGCTTACCCTATGCATATAACTTCATAGCTCTTCTGAGTAACTCATTCTGTTTCAGGTTATTACTGCTTAGTTGGTCACACACGGTCAGTTACCAGCAATGAGATGGTATATCAATGTGGATACTTGTTTCTAATAGCTGGCCCGATCCTCAGGCAGTCACCAGTCACATAGATTACAGGTTGTGCATTCCAACGGTCAAGTAATAGTTGAAGGCTAACTGTGGCCTGTGACGGGGCTGAAGGAGCTTTCTTGTCTGCATGGTGAGCCATTTGCTAGGGCTTGGAGTATACCCCATCTTGATGTGTTTATTATTGTATAGCATTTGTATGTATGGAAGACACGTCTGTAAGACTTATATAAGTCTTACTGTGCTCCCATTGAACAAAATAAAATTAATTAGGAGTAGCATTTTAAACGATTTCCCACCCTTTTTCAGAAAATTTAAGATGGCTGTTGAAAAAATTTACCAATCAAAATTCTGTATACAAGTTCTGAAGCATACCAGTAGAGGGTCTTTCCAGCCGAGTTTGGTTGAAATCAACCAGTGGTTAATGAGGAGTAGGCTTTTAATTGATTTCCAGATATTTTCGGAAACAATTTGGCAGGGTATTACGTAATGGCACCATCCGTTCGGGTGGGCGGGTGATAGAGTGGTTTCCGGATGATAACTCTGTTACTGTTTGTCAGATCGCATTGAAACTTCATAGGGTGGTTGGACTAGGTCTTGGGAAGAAACCTATCAAAATCTACGATGATCCGAAAGCCAAGATGGCCACCAGCCACCTGTGGCCATCTTGAAAATTGGTTTCCGGATGATAACTCCGTTACCATTTGTCGGATCACACTGAAACTTCATAGGGTGGTTGGACTAGGTCTGGGGAAGAAACCTATCGAAATCGACGGTGATCCAAAATCCAAGATGGCCACCAGCGGCCATCTTGAAAATTGGTTTCCAGATAATAACTCTGTTACCGTTTATCGGATCGCTTTGAAACTTCATGGAGTGGTTGGACTAGGTCTGGGGAAGAAACCTATCGAAATTGACAATGATCCGAAATTCAAGATGGCCGCCAGCCACTGGTGGCGATCTTGAAAATTGGTTTCCGGATGATAACTCTGTTACCGTTTATCGGATCACTTTGAAACTTCATAGTGATTGGACTAGGTCTGAGGAAGAAAGCTATCGAAATTGACAATGATCCGGAATCCAAGATGGCTGCCAGCCACCAGTGGCCATCTTTAAAATTGGTTTCCAGATGATAACTCCGTTATCGTTTATTGGATTGCTATGAAACTTCATAGGGTGGTTCGACTACTTCTGCGGAAGAAACCTATCGAGAATGACAATGATCCAAACTCCAAGATGGCCACCAGCCACCAGTGACTATCTTGAAAATTGGTTTCCAGATGATAACTCTGTTACCGTTTATCAGATCGCTTTGAAACTTCATAGAGTGGTTGGACTACATTTGAGGAAGAAACTTATAGAAATCGACAGTGATCCGAAATCCAAGATGGCCGTAAGATCACTTGGTGCTTTGGGCCAGGTGAGCTAAAATGCAATATTTACAAACAACTATTTCCATACAGATTTATTCTATCGCTATTTGCCCAATATCTAAGCAATTGTTGTTCTGAAAAATGCCATCCGTATAAGGGTTCCATAAGGAATCCAGAAGGGCACCCCCCCCCCCCCCCTCATAATGGTTTCATGTTGTTGATGAAACAACGCACTATATTAGGGCAATGCAAAAATAAAGCAAAACCATAATGTGTGTACGGTGAATCGCCAGTGTGGCAAACTATATCAAATACATTTTCAATTTGTTATGATAGGATTGTAAGGGCTAACACACAGTCCAACAGAAAAATAAACTATTACTTTTATAACAGGGATTTAGATTTTATTTTATTTTTTTATATAAAAATATACTTTTCAGACAAAAAAAATGATCTTTACACATTATAATTAAACAAGCGATCTAACGATAGAATCTATAATGAGCATTAGTGTATGAGAAACAAAAGTTAAATAATATCACTAGATGCCTTACAATACAATACAATATAATGTATAAATTAACACCTTAGAAAAATAAACCCATATTTATAATTTATATAAACACAAACCGTTTAAATATATTATATGTTTCATAGTTAGTTGATAAACAAATAATGCCATGTCAGACTGTTATAAAACACCATTATTGCTTAAGCCACTAAAATAGCATAACACAGAGCTTTTTTCAAACAATAACACTTTAATCCTCAAAATGTGTTCAAGAAAATTTAAATTTTACAAGTTTACGAATTGTATGTGTTTACTCTTTAATAAACAATCTGGTAAATATTTTGAAACTAATTTGGCTGAGCCGCTGTTGCCGCATAGTTACATCTATATTGGGATTCTGGCAATTCAGTGTTCGCTCGATCGCAACACTGGCAAAGCATGAATGGCGCTTAACTACAAATAGATCCCTCCATTGGATCAAACTCATAACAACAGTATCTAAGTGAGTGTGGGGTTTTAGTTTACAGAAGTGGATACATAAATAGAAGATGCACTGTAGGCAGACCCACTTGAACACAGTGTTCATGCAAAGTTTAAAAGTGAACACAAGTGAGAATGGAGGATTCCAGTTTCTCAGGCAATCATCTGACGTCATAATCAACTACGTGGTGTGGAGGTTGCTGTTATAATCAATTACCCGGTACATCATGAATCATGGAGCTAAGTTCATCACGAACACTTAATTGATGACGGCCTAAGCATTGTTGTACGAATTGTATGTCTTAATTATTTAACAAACATGCGGTTGATTATTCTGAATCTAATTTGACGGATGCTGTTGCTGCCTATAGCAGCAACAGCACCAAGTCAAATTAGTTTTAAAATATTCAACAGCTTACCTGTATAGTTTTCTGGAAATTGATAGTCATGGAGTTCAGGCATCGATCTCAACAGTGAGTGGAACTTAGCTAAAGATGGGTGGGACATAGCTAAAACTGGATTCCTCCATTAGATTTCAATAACAACCATTAAAAATAACGGCTTTTATCATAAATTTTTGAATTAACCCCTCTTGTGTCAAGTTAACCCTTTAATCGTCAAGCTGGACAAAATGACATCTGTAGTGGTCTTCAGAAGAACAAGATAAGAGTATTTTTGAAAATGTATCACTGGAACGACTGGCTCGGTAACCAAGCCAAGTCATTCTACTGGTAAATTTCCAAAGTCTCTTCTCTTCGCCTGCAAATGAACACTGGATAAGCAAAAACTTGAATTTTCTTGACGATTACCGCTTTGACTGTCAAGCCGTTCCAAAATTATCTCTGTAGTGGTGGCGAGGAATGTCCAGCGCTTCTGAAAAATAATGACTGTTACAGGGTTAATTGATATAGCATTTTGAACGCATTGAGACCAGAAATTGACAAATATTCACAACCTATATCATTATTAGAATTTTGGCTAGAATCACTGATTTTGATATGCCACAAAATTCCCACTGATGTCATCATGTATCATCATCAACCATATGTCTTCAGATTACACCACATATGTCTTCAGATTACACCACATATGTCTTCGGATTACACCACATATGTCTTTAGATTACACCACATATGTTTTTAGATTTAGTACGCCTCGACAAAAG
Organism: Chaetoderma sp. LZ-2023a; assembly: GCA_034401795.1. NCBI lineage: Eukaryota > Metazoa > Mollusca > Caudofoveata > Chaetodermatida > Chaetodermatidae > Chaetoderma > Chaetoderma sp. LZ-2023a. Next base: position 128,392,087 of record CM067373.1, on the reverse strand, counting down.
TCATTCACACGATGTCATACCACAATGATCATTTATACGATGACGTTATTCTGTGAATCTCATGGAAATTGACGAAAATAGCTAAATTTATTATAATTTAGGAATTCAAATATATATATATATATATATATATAATTTAAAATCACCTATTCCCAACAAATATTTACAGTACAATAATAATCAACAGAATTATTCTTACTCTTATAATATAACAAGACATAACAATATATCTTCAGTTTTAACTAAGTACGTGATTGGTGATGTCAAATTGTAACCCTTTAATGGACAAGCCACCCAAAACCCGCCTTTGTAAAGATCTTGAGGAATGTCCATTTATAGGCGAAGAGAAGACTATTTTCTGAAAATTTACAACTGGAATGACTGGCTCAATAACAAAGGCAGTCATTTCCGCAGTAAATTTTGAAAAAAGCATTCTCTTGGCATGTAAAATTGACGCATATGCCTGAAACTCGAATTTGGTCTGTACCTTCTCATAACAAAGCAATGTAGCAATTCTCAGTAGAATATCTTGAGACTGCAAAAAAAAAGTAGGGAAAACTAGTATCTTTCATATTTCTAAGCCAAAAGGGGGCATAACTCTATGAAAAATGGATGAAAATGTTTGACACTCGGACTTGATCTGTAACTCATACTAAAGTGATGTACTGATTTTCGCTTAAATATCTTGGAGTGTGAAAAAAGGTGTGGGAAACTGATATTTTTTGTATTTCTTAAGTTGAAAGGGGGCATAACTCCATAAAAGATTAACGCATACGCCTGAAACTCGAACTTGGTCTGTAACTTCTCATAACAAAGCAATGTACCAATTCTGAGTTGAATACCTTGAATACACCCCAACCCCACCCCAGTTTTACCGGTAGGGGTCTAATAAGAGAATACAACAAGAGCCGCAAGACATTTGACACTCAGTTGCATAATACTTTACCATTCCATTTACAGAACAAGAACACAATTTTTGAAAATTTATAACTGGAAGGTCTGGTAATTTTTCAAAACTTGTACTCTCTTGGCCTGTAAATGAGCATTCCATAATAGGCAGGTTATGGCCGATAGAACCATTAAAGGGTTAACCAATTAACACACAGACACACATGCACGTGCACGCACGCATGCACACACACCACACCACATAGGACACGACACAACATGACACACAAGACAGACAGACACAGACAGACAGACACAGACACACACACCAGAAATGACAAATTATTTATGATGTATGGAATATTCTGTTGAATATTTTGAATTTAATTTGACTGGGATTTGTTTAAAAACATTCAACAGCTTTCCATGAAATTGAGACATGGAATTTCAGGGGTTAAAGAGTTGACGATTTAACACTCAAGAAGCCAAAAACCCTGTCTTCAATGGTCTTGAGATACGTCCATTTGCACACCAAGAGAATATTATTTTAAAACTGTTACGACTATTAGTTATAACAAGAGGCCCAAGGGGCATGTATCGCTCACGTGGAGCACCATCAATTTTTGTCAAAATTGTTGGTGGGTGGTTTAGTAGTCGTTTAAATGAGTTTGTGGACATTTTTGCAAGTGCAATATGGCCGCCAAACACGCTACATTTTGATTGGCCCACCGCCCAGGGTTTTTTTGATGGATCAACTTCCCTTGAACAAACTTTAATGGCCCTTAGTCCTTAATCATACCGCCCAAATTTCGCCCTGATCCCTTCAGCAGTTCTGGAGATGTTTTCGGGAAAACTAGGTCCAAGATGGTCGCCGAACCATTTGGTCAATCAAGTCCTCTTGAACAAACCTGGCTTACCTTTTGGCCTAGATGGAGATTCCCCAGTCGGTTTCGGAGATTTTTAAAGACATTTCCTAAAATCGGCCAAAATCTAAAATGGCCGCCAGGCAAATTGGCCGATCGGGTTCATTTGAACAAACTTGGATCCCTATGCCCTAAGGATGCTTTCTGTCAAACATAATTGAAATCGGCCGAGTAGTTCTCGAGAAGACATTTTAAATTTCTCATTGCTTTAGCATGGGAGCTTTTGACGAGAAAATTATCCAAGATGGCCGTCAAACTGTTTATCCGACAATTTCCAAAATTGCAAATTTGAGCTCAGAATACCCAAAAACATATATAGAACCATTTTTGGCCTCAAAATCCATCAAATAAAAAAATCCAATATTACCGCCAAACAGGCTACATTTTGATTGGCCATCGAGGCCATGTTTTTTGACGGAGCAACTTCCCGTGAACAAACTTTAATGGGCCTTAGTCCCTGATCATATCTCCCAATTTCGGCCTGATCCCTTCAGCGGTTCTGGAGGAGTCGTTTTCGGGAAAACTAGGTCATCCAAGATGGCCACCGAACCATTTGGTCAATCAAGTCGTCTTGAGCAGACTTGGCTTATCTCTTTCCCTAGATGAGGTTTCATTAGTTTTGAATCAATTCCCCAAGCGATTTCGGAGATTTTTAAAACATTTCCTAAAATCGGCCAAAATCCAAGATGGCCACCGGCCAAATTAGCCGATCGGCTTCATTTGAACAAACTTGGATCCCTATGCCCTAAGGATGCTTCCTGCCAAATATAATTGAAATTGGTCCAGTGGTTCTTGAGAAGTCGTTTAAAGGAAAAGTTGACGGATGGACAGACGGACGACGGATGGACGCATGATGGATGGTCGCCACGGCATAAGATCACTTGGCCTTTCAGGCCAGGTGAGCTAAAAATAGCACTTCAACATCCATTGATGAGAACACATTATTATGTGGCCGCATCAGCAGTACTATTACTACATCATAAGCACAACCAGGTAATGTTATAAATAAAATAAAATATTACGCTTTCAATGTTCAATGCCAGACATATCAAATTCTATACAATGCCAGGAATATTCTGTTGCAGTGTTTATACACCTTCTGTGAAATTCCATGACTGTTCCATGACCTAAAATATGCAAAATCCATAAGCTACATTGGATCTGGGGTTCTTCTCCCCTTTTTGAAATCTAGATGCTCTCCGAAGGCATCTCCAGCATAGATAAAAATAATTTCCTATTTAAGCTTTTTAGTAATCGCTTAAAGCTGGGCCAGCGATTTGATGCTAGATTGATTGTTATGAATGGGACGGGGAATCTGGGACTCGCTAGACGCCAATTAATACCAAGATGCTAGATTGATTGTTATGAATGGGACCGGGAATCTGGGACTCGCGAGACGCCAATTAATACCAAGATGCTGGATTGATTGTTATGAATGGGACGGGGAATCTGGGACTCGCGAGATGCCAATTAATACCAAGATGCTGGATTGATTGTTATGAATGGGACGGGGAATCTGGGACTCGCGAGACGCCAATTAATACCAAGATGCTGGATTGATTGTTATGAATGGGACGGGGAATCTGGGACTCGCTGGACGCCAATTAATACCAAGATGCTGGATTGATTGTTATGAATGGGACGGGGAATCTGGGACTCGCTGGACGCCAATTAATACCAAGATGCTGGATTGATTGTTATGAATGGGACGGGGAATCTGGGACTCGCTAGATGCCAATTAATACCAAGATGCTGGATTGATTGCTATGAATGGGACGGGGAATCTGGGACTCGCTGGACGCCAATTAATGCCAAGATGCTGGATTGATTGTTATGAATGGGACGGGGAATCTGGGACTCGCTGGACGCCAATTAATACCAAGATGCTGGATTGATTGTTATGAATGGGACGGGGAATCTGGGACTCGCTGGATGCCAATTAATACCAAGATGCTGGATTGATTGTTATGAATGGGACGGGGAATCTGGGACTCGCTGGACGCCAATTAATACCAAGATGCTGGATTGATTGTTATGAATGGGACGGGGAATCTGGGACTCGCGAGACGCCAATTAATACCAAGATGCTGGATTGATTGTTATGAATGGGACGGGGAATCTGGGACTCGCGAGATGCCAATTAAGACCAAGATGCTAGATAGATTGTTATGAATGGGACCGGGAATCTGGGACTCGCGAGACGCCAATTAATACCAAGATGCTGGATTGATTGTTATGAATGGGACCGGGAATCTGGGACTCGCGAGACGCCAATTAATACCAAGATGCTGGATTGATTGTTATGAATGGGACTGGGAATCTGGGACTCGCGAGACGCCAATTAATACCAAGATGCTGGATTGATTGTTATGAATGGGACCGGGAATCTGCGACTCGAGACGCCAATTAATACCAAGATGCTGGATTGATTGTTATGAATGGGACGGGGAATCTGGGACTCGCGAGACGCCAATTAATACCAAGATGCTGGATTGATTGCTATGAATGGGACCGGGAATCTGGGACTCGCTAGACGCCAATTAAGACCAAGATGCTAGATTGATTATGAATGGGACGGGGAATCTGGGACTCGCTGGACGCCAATTAATACCAAGATGCTGGATTGATTATGAATGGGACGGGGAATCTGGGACTCGCGAGATGCCAATTAAGACCAAGATTCTAGATAGATTGTTATGAATGGGACCGGGAATCTGGGACTCGCTAGACGCCAATTAAGACCAAGATGCTAGATTGATTGTTATGAATGGGACGGGGAATCTGGGACTCGCTGGACGCCAATTAATACCAAGATGCTAGATTGATTGTTATGAACGGGACCGGAAATCTGGGACTCGCTAGACGCCAATTAATACCGAGATGCTAGATTGATTGATATGAATGGGGCCGGGAATCTGGGACTCGCTAGACGCCAATTAATACCAAGATGCTAGATTGATTGTTATGAATGGGACTGGGAATCTGGGACGCGATAGACAACAATTAAAACCAAGATGCTAGATTGATTGTTGTGAATTGGACTGGGAAAAAGGGACTCGCTAGATGCCAATTAATACCAAGATGCTAGATTGTCGAATGCCTGGCTTAATTCCTTTTGATGGACTGATTGCAATCTTTCTTATCGGGTTGCTTTTCACAAACATTTAAATTACAGTGCCAAATTTTTTTTGTCAAAGAAATGTAATATTTGACACCATGATTTTTCAAGATATTGCTTTTACACAAATTTACATGACTTTTCCATCACGTATGTGAAAAAGTACTGTTTTCCAGTTTTCCAAGGCTGGACTTAAAATTCCATGACTTTCCATGACATTACATGACCTGCTGTTTAATATTTTAAAACTAAAAATATTCTGCCTAACTTTCTTGTATGGTTGCCTTGAAATTGAAATACTGGGAATGCATTGTTGAAAGCGTTACTATGTACAGGTTCAAACAAGCAGACCAATTGACTTGCATATATATGCATATATATCACAGAATACTATACACTAACCACAACCTAACATGAACTAAATGTCTATTAAAAAACTAACAAAATTAAAACATGCGTAAAATATATACCAATGGATGAATACAGTTTATCGATCAATCATACGACATCATAATCAACTTCACACATAGGCTGACGTTATAATCAATTATGTCACGAATGACATGATTTAGTACTTCATAAATGCTTAAAAGTCTTTACTATTTAATAAACATTCTGTTGAATATTTTGAAACTAATTTGACTGGGCGCTGTTGCTGTCTACCCAGTCAAATTAGTTTCAAAATTTTCAACAGCTTAGATGTATAGTTTTCTTGAAATTGAGATTCATCAGGGATCGATCAGTCTCAAAAAGGGAAAAGCATGGATGGAGCTTAGCAAGAGATAGGCAGGGTATAGCTAAAACTGGATTCATCCATTCTGATAAAATAGAAAGATGCATTTCTGGCTGTGTCCCACCCATTTCTAGCTAAGCGCCACCCATTTCTAGCCATGCCGCAGTGCCAAATTTGTAGGCGTGCTGGAATCCATTTATTTACTTTGAACCATGAATTGTCAGAACTATATACAGGTAAGCGTTTGAATATTTTGAAACTAATATGACTGATGTGACATATTTGATTATGACGTCAGATACTTAAGTGACAATTTGTCTCCCTTTGTTCTTCTATAGGCCAAATCAAGGAACAAATATTTAGAAGTTATCCTTTCATTGATGAAATCTATTTACATGTATGTCAATTTCATGGAAATCATAAAGACTGATAGATATTTTGAAAATAATTTGACTGGAAGCCATTGTTGCAGAGAAATGGCTTCACGTCAAACTATTTTCAAAGTATTCACTTCAAATTTTGTGGCTTGAAAATCCTATAAACTGTCAGTGAACTAATAGGCCCGTGAAAAGGATGACACCAGAAAAATTGCACCAAGATAAATCACACATTATGATGCAATCATTTCATAGGATACTTATTATTAATTTTCTTTATTGATATTGTATTAATTGAATTATGGGTCTATTGAAAAATCTAAACGATGAGGAGAAACATTAGATTTTAATGTTTTCATCGACAAATCCCTGAAAAAGAATATTCGTTACAATATAAAACATATTCTATTGAATACCTTGAAATTAATTTGACTGGAAGTCGCTGCTGTCAAACTAATAAATATTCAATAGTTGTCCTGTATTGTAGCATTGAAAATGAGATATAGGGAATTCATCGGTGAGACGGTTAAGTACAAAACCACACGGAGAGTCAAGTATCATTTTCTGTATAATGCATATTGCATTTAACAACTGTTTCGTATTAAATCTTATTTACCGGCATAAATGCAATATCTGCTGAATAGCTCCAAATCAGCCATGCTCAATTCAGCCATTTTCTGCCAAAAATAGGCTCTTTGTAGTTATGGCTCATGCATTAGACCTCCTGAGGGAGCATTAACAGGAAAGATGGATAAAAGGAAATGAGATAACAAAGTTATATATAATAATTAAATAAACAAGACATATTTGAGTAAATGTACATTCAGTTTCTGTGCTTGAACCTTTAATGGTCAAGCCGGTCAAAAACAGCCTCTGCAGTGGTCTTGAGGAATGGCTACTTGCGGGGTAAGGGAATATTTTTGACAATTTATCCCTGGAATACCTGGCTCAATCACCGAGCCAATCATTCCAATGACAGTTTCAAAAATAGTTTTTCTTTTGGACAGTAAATCAACATTCCCTAAAGCAAAATACTGATTTTCTTGACAAATTGTAATTACTGCTGGAACAAGAATCAAACCTACTCGAGGTCACTATCTTGTGGTCCTAAAACAAATTTCCAATTGCTTTACTAAAGGTTATCTAGATCTAGTGACTAATAATAGTCAAGAAAATAGTAAGATTCTTATAAAGAATTCCCAGTCATAGGCCAAGAGAAGAAGAGGTAATAAAGAAGTATTCATTGCAGCGTGGTAATTTAAAAAAAATATTCTATCTTCTCTTTGTCAGCAAAGGGAGATTTTGAACCACCAAAACCAGCCTCAGCAGTGGTTTAGATGAATGTCCATTTAAAGACAAGAAAAGACTATTTTGGAAACTTTACCACTGCAATGACTGGTTCGATTACAGTTCCAGTGATTCCAGTGGTAAATTAAAGACAAGGTGAATTAGTAAAACTGATGGATATTTATTTAAAACTAGATGATATAAATCAAATGACCTCGTCTTAACAATTTCCAGTAGTTTCATACAAAAAATTGATCAATCAAAGTTCTGTATACAAGTTCTGAAGCCTACAGTCATAGGGTCCTTCCAGCTAAAACAGGTTGAAATCTGCCAGATGGTTAATGAGGAGTAGTTTTAGAAAAAAGATTGATGGACAGATAGATGGTCGCCATAGCATAAGCTCACATGGCCATTCTGGCCAGGTGAGCTAAAAAGTACAAGAGGCGCAACAACTAGGTGCCTGCATCGTTCACCTGGAACACTAGTAAATGAGATTTCTATATTTATCCTTGATATAATTTCAGGGAAACTTTTCGGAAAATCCAAGTTGGTGGCCAAAGAAATTGACTAAACCTACCATCTATGTTTGGGAGAAGTCGTTTTTGTGAAATTAGCTCATCCAAGATGGCTGCCGATGCATTTGCCCAATCAAGTTCCCTCAAACAAACTTGGTTCAGCTGTTGTTTCCTGAATTTATAATCAATCCCCCCAAGCAGTTTCGATTGAGATTTTTAAAGATGTTTCTAAAATTCGGCCAAAATCCAAGATGGCTGTCCACCAAATTGGCCAATCGGCTTCATTTGGACAAACTTAGATCTCCATGCCCTAAGGATGCTGCCTGCCAAATTTGGTTGAAATCTGCCCAGTGGTTCTTGAGGAGTTTAAATAATAAGTTGATAGATGGACGCAGGACACCGGACGAAAGATGGATGGTCAGCATGGCATACGCTCACTTGGTGATTCTGGCCAGGTGAGTTAATAACCCAAAAAAATTAGCCTTCCCATGAAGTTTTGCAAAAGTAAAGTTATTGAACGACAACACAAAATGTGCAGGCATGGGCGGACAGTCAGAAAGACAGATGGACTGACTTACCGACTGACCCACAAAATAATGTGCATTTCCCTCCTACCCTAACCAACCTTCCAACGTAGTTTCGTCACGATACTCCAAGCAAAAGAAGTTATCGAATGTAGGGTTGCACGATAATTCAGTTTTCATAATCTCTATCATTTTGAAAAAATATTCACGATTTTCGATTATATCGTACATGTCATTCTGCATTATGGTGGGGGAACTTGAACAAAGTTTTATTAAACACAAAAAACTATTAACAGGGAATATTCCGATGAGTTCGTCCGCTAGTATTGATAATAGTTGAAACGACCATACAAAATTTACTTCGAACGAGAATTGCTAACATAGCGTTAAAAGAACAGAGTAGTAATTCCAAACACAATATCGATACAATCTGGCAAGACGGCCCAATGTAAGCGACCAACATAAAATCATCCAAAGTGTAATCATACGTGGGAGAAAATTTGCTTGATCGCCCGAGAATTAAAATGGGGGAGATCGCTTCTTATGTTGGCAACAAAATAACTCTTTTGTGCTTGGAGGCGCATGACATGTTCTCGCGAGATTTCATAGGCTAACAGGAGTTTGAGACAGAAGTTAAATCACATTATCATAACCCTTCCCATTATCAAACAGGTACCCATTTTAAAGCGATCAAATTTAATGTACGATACTTGGTTACCATCCCGCAATGTATATAGAGCGATATCCGAGTCCACACTATTTATATCTGAGTACTCATTCTAAAAATTTGTTGATACTTCTTAATTTGATTTATTAACTAGAGTGGATTAGTAATATCACACGATTTATATTTTTTCTCGACACCATTTTATATCAGATTTGGATTAATTTTCATGCAATAAACGACATTTATTAACCCTAAGGACCCTATGAGCCATCTAGACGGCGCGCAAAAAGCGTACAAATAAACCTACGAGCCGTCTAGACGGTTTTCAATAATTGGACGTGGTGGCCTACGCGCCGTCTGGACGGCTTTAAGAGCACCAGTTTTTGATCGCTAAATACGCAAGCATTACGGGCATTTTATCCAATCAAACTTAGCGTTATATTATGTCAGATGACTGAATTTTATAAATCCACTGTTGATTGGTCAATTCAGTTTGTTTACAAATTTCTACGGGAAAATATAAATAGTTTTCTGTGAATGAAATTCCTAGCGTAAAATCGTCAACGATAGCGTGTCGATTCCTTTATTTAACCAAGTACTCGGTTCCCTGATGGCCGGAATCGCTTAGTGAGAATGTCTAACCTAATTTATAATTGCGTTCGGTAAAATATTACATACAGCTGAATATCTACACTGACACCTACAAGATTTAAAGTGTGCATCCTTACATAGCTTGCCCATTAATACCATTATATCACACCCGTCATTTAGCTTCTAGGGAGATATTGGCGTGCATCTACGGTCTAATTTCTGTTCCTCAATCATCTATCATGATAACGCATGTTATGGGGCCGCTACTGGGACAATACGGGCCCGTAACATGCATTATTAAAGTAAGGCCAGTCATGAGACATATTGGCTTGCTATTGCCCTTTGAAATCACCTTTGTTGACTGTTCCAGTTTTATTTCCGTTTTCTATTGTTCTTTCATCTTGTAATGTTTCTCTTCTTTTTTTCTTCAGGATCATATGGCGAATAGGACAGTGATCTGGTTTTCATGAAAATGATAATTCTGTAATTCTGTCTTCTGCACTATTTTCTTAACCCCTACCATTCTATGTCAAAATTTTAGATTTTCAAATTAAATTAAAAGAACTGGTGTTCTTTTCTCAACAGATTTGGTGGAAGATGTTGCTGTCGTAGATAGCAACATCATCTACCAAATCAAAGTTGTTAAAAAATGTACACCCGTTTCTATTATTAGAAGTAGAACAGTACCAGTTTTCCAGGCTATTGGCACATTAAAAGATAGGATATTGACATAAGAGTGGTAAGGGTTAAATCTGATGCGCTTGATGTAAATCTACTGTACCATTTTATTTCGAATCACTTATTGCACAAGCTGCCATTGTAAACTAAATGTATGTCAAATACAGTTTCTTCTATGTAAGTGTTATATTACTTAGTAGGACTGGTGATTAAATTGTTGAATATTTTGAGATCGATTGGACTGGAAGATGTTGCTGCATTAGGTGACAACATGTTCCAGTGGTAACGCTTGCATATTAAAGGGTTGAATACTGTATTATTTGTAAGCTATCAGTGTAAATATCAAATAAAGTTTACTCGAAGTGAGAGGGAGAGAGAGAATCTCATCTTAGGTAATCAGACTGGACTATGTATAGTAGATTTGTTGAATATATCGAGTCCAATTTGATTGGAAACTGGTGTTTTGGATGACAATAGATTCCAATTAAATTTGTCAAAATATACTCAACAGATTGTTTCTTTAGATTGCAGGTACTTTTGATCTTTATTGCTATTCATTCCTGGATTATTACCCTTGCCCTAAGGGGAAAGAGGGTATTGTGTGTGCATGTGTCCAGTATTGCATCTAAAAACTACTGATCCGATTCGTTTAAAATTTTAACACAACAAACCAACATAACCTAAACAAGGGTTTCCAGACTTTGGCTGTGATCTGTGTGATCATACATAAAGATTTAACAAATTTGGATATGACAAAAACGGTAGGGTGGTCTTGGCGGTGGTTTACAATCTCTGATTACTCCTGTTCATAATGTTATTTATCAAGCATCAAGATTTCTATGAATTCCACACAACAGTTTGGGAGTAAAGTATGACAGACATTTTCTTTGGATATTTGAACTTTGGACCCCAACCCCTGACCTCCAGTGGGTGGGGCCAAATCTAAATGTTGTCTTGCAAAGCGCAATCATATGGGTAACCGCCATACCAAATTTGGTTGAAATCGACCCAACTGTTTGGGAGGAGATAGCATGATGGACATACAGATAAGTGGATGGCGGCAATTATATCCCCATTTTTTTCAAAACATGGAGATAATGAATGGACTCAAGGAGACAAGGTAAGTATAGGGATAATGAATGGACTCAAAGAGACAAGGTAGGTAGGTATAATTAATTCAGTCATCATAATAAAATGTAATTTTTTTTCGGATTGAGAAATTAGGCTACAACCATCATTTGCCATGCCACATTGTTTTCAGGACTTGTCACGAAAGGGTTAAACATAGTAAAAACTGGAATTGACAAAAGGAAGGACAAAGCAGAAATTTTGATTTTCTAATGGATGGATTTACTTTTAGCTATGCCCCGCCCATCTCTACATAAGCTCCATCGATGATTTGCGCGTGTTGGGATCGGTTTATATACTTTGAATCCTGAATTCCAAATTTCATGGTAACCATAGATACCGCTAACCTGGTGAATATTTTGAAATCAATTTCAAGTACTTTGATTTGACTGAAAGCTGTTGCTGCCCAACTCACCAGGGCAGCAAAGGCAAACTAATTCTAAAATATTCATCAGCTTTCCTTTATTGTAACATTAAAATGAGATATGGGCAATTCATCTCTTACCTTGATTTTGTGCACGTTACATTGTGTAGATTTCACTCTGCTGTCGCCGCTACTCGCATAACAAATTCAGTTGATGTTTTGCCCCTCCCCCATCAGCCCCTTCCGACCCGAGCAGTGTCACAGCCTAATGTATTAGGTTGTCTCACATTCTACAACCATAAGGCCATGATATGGTAAATCACCAGATTTGGTTATATTTCTTTAACTTTGACAGTCTTCCACCAAACCTCCCCCCCCCCACCCCCTCTGGGAATGGAGCCTAGTGTAAATGGTGTCTCCCAATCCACAAGCATATCGGTAATTTACACAATAATTTTGATTGAATTCTACCAAAAGCTTTCTGAGGAGATGGATGGACAGACAGATAGATGGAGGTGATTGTAATATGCCTGCAGTTTTTTCAAAACGTGTGGGTATAATTAAGAGATTAAATTAAATTTTTTTGATATTTGATTCAAATCCCACCCAATCTCAAATGATACATAGAACTTATGTGAGATGTACATTAGCTGAGCCACCAGGAATACGGTTGATAACAGTTGGTAGTCGATCCAGAACAGCCACCGGCATAGCTGTCAGCCATTGATGTGTGTAGTAGCTAATCATGTTTCGAATGTACATCATCATGTTTTAGTTCAAATATACTGTTTCCATACAGAAATTAGATTATAGAGTAACACAGGTCATCAAATTTTTATTTTTATAAAATCCATGTTAGTAAATCAATTAGCCGTAGCAGGAAAAACTGAGTCCGTTTAGAAGCCATCGCCCATCAGTCACCTGCCAAAAATAGGAAGGATAAGCTAGAAATATACAAATTCTAGAAGTGTTATATTAAGAATTTAACAATCAAATTTTTCCAGGAAAATTTGAATTTTCTCAGACAATACCCATATGCAGACCAAGAGTAAGTCATTCCAGTGATACATTTTCAAAAATAATCTTACTTTGGTCAGAAAATTAACATTTTCCTCGACAACTGCAGCAGTTTTGGTCTGACTCAAATGTTAAATGGTTAACAATATGCATGTACGGCGCAAGGTCATAGGGATATATAGTCTGAGTCTGCTCTGACTCAACCCGCCCCTGTGACAGATATTTGGACAGACTGAGTCTGTCCAAATATCTGTCACAGGGGCGGGTTGAGTCAGAGCAGACTCAGACTAAGGGATATACTGGTAAACATTATGACCCGACAACAGGTGTTATGGTCATACACCGCCCTCAGATTTTAGCGCAGAAATGAAATGAATAATATAATAAATGGTGGGCATATATCGTCCAAGGAGGGAGTATGACTACTAGTTACTGGATTAACCTTTTCAATCGACAAGAGCGAATAATAAATTTTCTACGAATGTTTCAAAATTCTGTTGAATATTTTGAAACTAATTAAACTGGCTAAGGCAGCACCAGCTTCACATTGGATTCAAAATATTCAACATCTTACATTGATAATGACTGTAAACGTGAAATTCTGGAATTTCAGGTTCAAATGTGACAATTGTTTTTGATTTTGGGCACACAAGTTTATTTCAGGGCCCCGGTTCTCTTTATCTTTGATCAGAGGATACTGGCCAGACAGTAAATGGTGATAGAATGTTTGTAACCAGGGCAATAGTGAAATATTTGTTTTCTAAGGAATTATTATTAAGTTCCAGTCATCAATGATTATTGGTAAATGTGCTGTTACTTGTAAGTTTTCAGTTACTCAATGACTAATTTAAACGAGAAAGTTATAGATTGTGTTAAGAGAGCAGCTGAACCAATAATATATAAATCAATCTCGTTTACCTCTGGTCACGAAATAACAATAAAGTTATAGATAAGCAATCCGATAGGCTCAATCATCAATGCGTGTCTTTGTTTACAATTTCCGAGAAAACGTACTCTTCAAATTACCGTCAGTAATTAGGGTGAGTTGAGATGCGAAAGTTGTCAAATATATCGGCCTCCCATTTCCCGATTGGCAATACCGTTAACCTAGTCATCTGTCCACTTTTTAGTTTGTGGCGTACAAGAAATATGCATAGATTGACATTTGAACACACATACTATTTTACAAAACATCTGATCGTGTCGCCATCTTGCCGGAAAAATTAATATTCATGTATTCCCGACCAATCAGACGCATCAATCTTATAGCACGTGATACGGTGTTGCCAATAACGGGTAATGAGCTTGGTACTCGTATTTTAGATACGGGTACAATTTTACAAATTCCTCTCGTTCTCTCACGATCTTTCACGATAAACGATTCCTATTTGGGACGCCGCTACGAAAAAATGTGTAAAAAATAGTGTAAAACATTCGCGTTCGCTTTTTAAATGGCTGAGCGCACCCAGCAATGCTACACAGCATAAAATTTGCCATTTATTCACTGTCAATGCTGCGAAACCCTGGTATGTGTTCGATTATGTATAAAGGACTTATTCAACATTGAATGAGGCTTCCCCCCAAAATCATGACCAGAATTTCTCGAAATTTTAGGGTACCATGACATAATATGATTGTCATTTTCACATCTTATCGGATGAAAACCTTCACAAAACTTTGGTATCTGTTAGTTTTAATACTATTGTGATTAAATTTATCAATGGCATTTGTAAAATTTAAAAAGACCGATAAACTTTGCAAAAATAGACCAATGTATTTATCTTACAAGGTGTGGCCATTTTGCTAGGCACGTTGACTAACTAAAATATATTTTATTCATACAAATTTTATATGTACTTAAAGGTATTTTATTGCCCTTTCTAATGATATATAGTTTTATATACAGTGATCTGTTACTTTGCCAAAAATAGTTAATATAGTTGGCATGGTAGTACTACGCTGCTATCACGCCACTACCACTCATCGGCTAGGTTTCTAAGCACGTTTCTAGCTTTTGGCTGTAGGGTTTGTAACACTTTTTTGTAAATTCTTGGTAGGGCCCAGAGGGCTAAAGGATACGCAATATTTAGACAAGCCCATTTAATAATTTCACTTCACTGATGTTTTCCAGGTGTATGTTAAACATAGTCGTAATGCGGCAAGAATTTGTACAAAAAAATTGTTAAATTTGTGTGTTATTGTACATAAATTTTAACCATTTTAGAGAATTCCTTTCACGTTTTTCTTGAAATATACCTATAATAAGCCACCCTCTTTATCAGAGCTACTTGTTTGGAAATTGAACACCTCTTGTCCTAATAGAACCCTAGGCTACCAACAGACGATGCAAGTTACGTTGCATTCTGAAAAACAACTACTTTGAGATTGAAAATCTTTGTTTATTCAATTATTTAGTTTTGTAATCGTCCACGATCATATTTTAAAGAATAATTATGCTAAATCGAATAATTGTGCAAGCCTAATCGAACGAAAACCCAAAATTTGCAGGGATGGACGGACACAAACACAGAAAAACAGATTCTTGGATGGACTGACGGCCCAACAAAATAACGTACAGTTCCCTACTACCGTAGTCAACCTTCACAAGAGGTTTCATCACGATACTCCAAGCAAAAGCAGTTATCGGACGAAAACCTAAAATTGCATTGATGGATGGACACAAACACAGAAAAACAGATGGATGGATGGACTGATGGACCAACAAAATAACGTACAGTTCCCTACTACCGTAGTCAACCTTCACAAGAGGTTTCATCACGATACTCCAAGCAAAAGCAGTTATCGAACGAAAACCTAAAATTTGCATGGATGGATGGACACAAACACAGAAAAACAGATGGATGGATGGACTGATGGACCAACAAAATAACGTACAGTTCCCTACTACCGTAGTCAACCTTTACAAGAAGTTTCATCACGATATTCCAAGCAAAAGCAGTTATCGAAAGAAAACCCAAAATTTGCATGGATGGATGGCCACAAACTCAGAAAGACGGATGGATTGATGGATAGAAGGATTGACTGACCAAACAAATGTGCATTTCCCTCTTACCATAGTCAACCTTCCCATGAAGTTTCGTCATGATACTCCAAGTAAAAGTAGTCATCGAACGAAAAGCCAACATTTGCAGGGACAGATAGACACACCCCTCAGAAAGATGGATGGATAGATGGACGGACAGGTGGATGGATGGACTGAGTGACCTACAAAACAATGTGCACTTCCTTACCACCATAGCCAACCTTACCATGAAGTTTCGTCATGATACTCCAAGCAATAGTAGTTATCGAAAGAAAACACAAAATTTGCATAGACAGACGGACACAAACTCCAAAAGACAGATGGATGGATGGATGGACTGACTGAAACAAAAAATAACCTGCAGTTCCATACTACCATAGACAACCATCCCATGACATTCGCGATGATACTCCAAGCAGGAGTTACTGCACAAAAACCTATGTGTGGATAATGGACGGAAGCGAAAAGCAGGGCGACAATAACCAATGTATTGTAAACAAATTGATGTCGATAATGTGAGCTACAAAAAATACCATGAGAGTATAATGCATCAGACAAAGTTTAATTCCTGTATACCAAAACCACTTCAAACTACAACCCACACAAAAATGTTCAGCGAAACATGAAAAGTATGTCACACTGACCTACCTTTCATACAGTGCACACCTTTTCCCTAAGATGCATCCATATACCAAGTTTTGTAAATATATGTGAACAAGGTCACGGTAGTTATGGGTTCCGAAATTCTGAAATTTTTTGTATTTTCCAGATTTATTCGGATCATCCCAAAGTTGTGGAATCCTAATTTATGGTCACACCCTTTATTGTTTTAAGATTTGAGTAAAATTGGCCCAGTAGTTTTTGAGATATCCACATATCCAGAATTTGATCCGACCCAGAACCGGGTTCTTTTATCCAGATCAATGCCAAAGGTTGTCAATCCTCTGGCATCGCGAGTTCCTTCGTTGTGTTAAAATTTAAGCCAAATCTGATAAGAAGTTTTTGAAATACAGCCTGGAATATAGTGTTGGGAATTGGTACTATTTTTGTGATCGATGATTGGTTTTATATACCGTTAAAATTTGACTAAAGGACGCAGTTTTTTGGTCAAAATATGTGTACTAGAAAGGGGGGTGGCGCATCCTATAATCGAGAACATTCCTTCAGCACATTTTTGGGTCAAAATTTTTCTTAAAAGTCACAGATTATACCACGGAAATTGAACTAAATGTTACCCTACACAATTCGCGCCGCCTGACAACTATGTTTAATGCATACTCCAAAAACACCAAGCGGAAGTGAAATTATTAAATTGGGCCGCCTAAATATTGCTTATTCTTTAATACATATCACTTATTACATCAAAATTAATCCAGAATTTGACATAAAATGGCGTCGAGAAAAGATACATGTATAAATCACGTGATTCGCCTCCAATCGCAAAAGATCTTTATTCTAATTAGAGCGAGTACTCGGATCTAAATATTCTGGACTCGGAAATTGCTATATATCATCATTGCACAATAGGAACTGAATGTTCCCGTACCCGTTTGATAACCAACTCCCGTTAGCGCATAAGATTACACAGCACCTCCAATCACAAAAGAGCCAGATAACCAACTCCCGTTAGCGCATAAGATTACACAGCGCCTCCAAACGCAAGAGTCATTACAACTAGTGAACATCTGAATATTCCCATACCCGTTTTATAACCAACTCCCGTTAACGCATAAGATAACACAGCGCCTCCAATCACAAAAGAGCCAGATAACCAACTCCTGTTAGCGCCTAAGATCACACAGCGCCTCCAAACGCAAAAGAGCCATTACAATCTGTTTCTGTCACGCTATTTCTATGTTTTCAAGGAGACATTTTATGCCAAAATTAGATTGATTTTGATGTAATAAATGATCTTTATTGAAGATACACGATATTTAGGCGGTCCTATTTAATAATTTCTCTTCCACCATGATAATTTTTAGTGATGCATTAAACATAGCGCTGAGTGATGGTTATTTTTTATACCAATTTTCGATTTTTTAAAGGTACGTTTTTTTCTAAATTTAACAGCGTCTTATACTTGAATACAAGAGTTTTTTGGGTGGATTTTGGTCAAATTTGGGACAGCGTCCTATATTCGAGGGCGGCCTTTAGTCGAGAAATCACGGTACTAACCGATGATCAATTAATGATTGATCATAATAGGTTCTCATTTTTCATCTATTTTGAATGTAGTAATTATAGCAAGTTCAAGGATAATTTAATTAGAGCAAGTTCAAGGATAATTTTAAACCAAGTCGCAGGTATGACCAATTCTTAATAATTTAAAAAATAATCTGTCTATATTTTGAAACTAATTTGACTGGAAGCTGTTAGCAGCAACATCTTCCAGTCAAATAAGTTTCAAAATATTCAACATGTTATTGTTATGGTTGCTTTGAAATTAACATACTATTTCAGTGCTGGAAGAATTAGTGTCTTAAACGTAATACTATATAGTTGTAACAATTAATTCTTTTCCAAAAAGTATTCGTTTTCTAGCTTGACCAGTTAAAATATTCAAAGGCAATTTATAAACAACCAAAATCGATTTCTGAAATCGTGATCGATCGGTTGGTTGAACATGCAAACCGATCAATCATCGATCAAATCGATTTAATCGGAACAAAACTATTGGAATATGCTTTCGTGACTGACTGACTGACTAACTAACAGACTAAGAGACATGACGGTTTATAGAGCTACTACCCGCTGCTAAAAACTATGGCTCGGACAACCTTGTAGGGGATCAACAGATGGAAAAGCAGGGAGCATAAATATAGTCTTTTTCTGGCTTGTAAATCGGCATTCACTAAGCAAAAGGTCAACTTTGACAGTTAAAGGGTTAAATAGTTAGGGACAGTTTGAAGATATACATTCTCTTTCTATCCAAAGGCAATCTGGCCAAACAGCTTTGCCTCCTCATACAGTCCAACAGCAGGTAGACATATGGAAGGCAGGCGGTGGGCATGAGCCATGAGTTCTCTCAACCAGTATGGAGAGCTAACAATGGTCACGATGAGTCTGTTGCGTCCAATAAAGTCTGATGCTCCTCCCTCTCAGGAAGACATTCTGTATCATCGTCAGATTCACGCTCCCATTTTTCAAACTTATCGCGTGAGTAGTAGTACACGAGACAAAAGCAGATAAATTGACACAATCTACATGCAGCATTCAGTCCATGAAGCCTTAAGCGGAGATCAGCGAGGTTATATCGCCAGCAACTTCCTTGTGTTGCGTCGTCATTGAGTCCAATAATTTCCCATACGCTACAAGCACTGTCTACTAGTAGGCCATTAATATATGGTGCAGGAAGCCAACCGAAAAATGACATTGAGCAGATGGATACAGCAAAACCGAGTGCTCTATCACGTTTCTCGATGCATCTGTGAACATAGATAGTTTACTGTAATAATGGGATCCAATTCTACCTATGACCCGCCCACTTCTAGCTAAGTTCTGCCCACCTTTTGTGCATATTGGGATTGATTTATATACTTTTAAACCTGAGTTCTCTGAATCCCATTTTCAAGGTAATTATACAACGAAGATGGTCCATTTTTGGCCATGCGCTAACGATTCCAGAAAACACACCAGCACAGACTCTTGGAATTCATTCTACTGGGAGCCAGCAAACATAACGACAGGAGAGGATGTCACTGCAGAAATATGTTAAGC
Source organism: Chaetoderma sp. LZ-2023a (assembly GCA_034401795.1). Lineage (NCBI taxonomy): Eukaryota > Metazoa > Mollusca > Caudofoveata > Chaetodermatida > Chaetodermatidae > Chaetoderma > Chaetoderma sp. LZ-2023a. The sequence goes on along the minus strand of CM067373.1, from coordinate 128,372,517 downwards.
GTACAGCGAGGTGATCTCAAGAAAACAGGACTCGGTCAAAAGCGAATAAAGGACTGATTGCAGCTGTGGGATGTTTCTACTACTACAGACGCAGAACAGGGTAATTATACATATATATACAGGTAAGCCGTTGAATATTCTGAAACTAATTTGACTATGGCAGTAGCAGATCCCAGTCAAATTATTTTCAAAATATTCACCAGAATGTTGGTTTAATAGTAAATCCATCATAGACATACAATTCACACACTCCAGACATTAACAAAGCTAGATAGGTTATTCAGTGATTGTGATATCAGCCTACATGTGTCAGATGTAATTGATTATGCAGTCATATACTTGAGTGACAGATCGTCTTTATCGATTGCAACACTTTCAGTGCTGCAGCCCAGATGGCAGATACAACTAGTTCATTGTGAGAACAGAAATATGTTAAATATCTTTTAGTTAATTTGACTGTACGTTGTTGCTGTTTAAGGAAGTAGCGACTTACAGTTAAATTATTTCCAAAATATCCACCAGCTGATGATTATTTTGAAATGTATATACAGTAATTTAAGGAGTTAAATGGTTCATTGACCTTCTATATCCTAAACTCCAACATTCGATTGATGACATGATATCGTGACTGTGGTGGGAGATGTCACGGAAATATATAGGGGTGTGTGGGGGCACTGGGCTGGATGAGATTGTGGGGCCCTATGGAGATCTATAATTCCAAATCCCCAACTAAGCAGGGGTCTCCGACGGTCTTTACCCAGAAAATCTATTTTCTCCCAGAAAGTGATCTCCTGCCATCATGGAGACATATATGGACTTTCGGATAGCTGCAAAATTATTTTATTATTATAAAACACTATTTTCTTTAAACCTATGATGGAGATCCCTCTGTGGCAGGGGAGCTTTGGCAATGGAACAGTTCCCCGCCACCCTCCTTAACCCTTTAACACTCATATCAGCCAAAAATGCCTTCTACAGTGGTCTTGAGAAATGTCCATTTGCAGACCAAGAGAAGACTATTTTTGAAAATTTACCACTGGAATGACTGGCTCGGTTATCGAGCCAGTCATTCCAGTGCTAAACTTTAAAAAATAGTCTTCTCTAGGTCTGCAAATTGACATTTTCCTTGAACAAATTTTCTTAAACAAATTCAAGGGTTAAAAATGTCACTGGTGTGAGTATGATAGTGTGTGCTTATTGCATGTCAAGTCACGCATTCATAAACATACATGCCTACTTGATATGAAGATGGAGATAACTTGCCTTGTGGTAAAAACAATCAGTTGAGGGCTGGTGTACGCAATCATACAGAATGCTGCTATGGTCACTATAGAGAAAGGCACCAACATATTGCATCCATTCTCGCATTCCCCTGCTGTGGCGTGTCCGGTAGTCGTGCAGGCGCAGCCCATGTAGGACTAAAAGTAACATGAAGACATTCGTCAGTGAATAAAATTTATGTTTTATTCATCATTTCAAAACAAATCAAGACAAGAGGCCTAAGGGGCCTATATCGCTCAATTGGAGCATATGCATTTCAACTAGAAAGGTCATCGCCTTAAGCTTTGGCCAAAGCTGGAACCAGAACAAGGATCATGTTCTACGAGATTTGGTTAAAAATCGGTCCAGTTTTCAAGGACATTTTAAATTTCATATTGATTTACTATCAGAGTTTGTGGCAGAAATAAAATCAATGATGTCTACAAACTCATTTATCTGACAGCTTCGAAAGTGGAAAATTTGAAATCACTATGCACTCATAAACCTATATAAACCCAAATTCGAAATCCATTAGAAAATAAATATGGCCGCCTAACACTGAATTCTGATTGGTTGATGGTGGGTATGTTTTTTAATGTACTAATTTCCCTTGAACAAATTTGAGTGATCCTTAGTCCCTAATCCTACCTCCAAAATAGTTCAGCGGTTCTGGAGAAGTCATTTTTGCACAACATAGGTCAACCAAGATGGGCGCCTAAGCATTTGGCCAATCAAGTTAGGGCTGCATGATATACCGATACCATATTTAAAACCGATATCACGCATTGACGGTTTCAAAACCGCTTATGAAATATAAATATCGAAAAACCGAATATGAACATATTTTCGGCTTTTAGTATCAGCATTGTTAAAGATGAAAGCACAAGCCTTTGAATTTTCCTCCACCCATCCCAATACCACATATTCCCCTATTATATATATATAATATAAAATGCCTGTGATAAAGGATACTAAACAGCGACAATCACGAAAAGCGCAATGAGTAATGATTGATGCCTAAGACATGTTTTTCCAGGCAATATCATATCGTTTAGGCCGCTTCTGCTGATCATTCCATTTCCATTTTCTCATTGGCACGCATGACAAAAATTATCCAATCACTATATGAAGAACAATTTTACTTCCTCATAATGAACATTGTTTATCTAATCACGTCGTGGCTGACACTTTATGATCTTTGCCGTAATGAATGGTTATACAATCATGACGTTAAATATCTAACACACGCTTGACTGTGGATCATTCCAGCCAAATTTGATTGAAATTGGTCAAAATGTTACGGAAGAGATATGATTTGACGGACGGATGACATGGCATTAGCTGAGCTAATAAAGAGTACAGTTTTGATTATATTATCCAATTGTCCAATCACAGAAAATGTGAACCCGTATTACACTGATGTAACAAACGTTAATTGTTACAGAGTTAGAACAACATTTGGTTAACATTTTGGGAACAGTTTTGCGTAAAGCTGTTGCTGTCACAGACAGCAAGGAGCAACAGCTTTCAGCAAAATTGTTTCCTTCAAAAATAAACACCAGTTATTACTTTAACCCTTTAACTCTTAAATTTGTTCAAGGAAATTTCAATTTTCTCACTGAAAATGTCCATTTGCAGATCACGTGATTATTTTTGAAAATTTACCACTGTAATGACTGGCTCGTTTATCGAGCCAGTCATTCCAGTAGTAAATTTTCAAAAGTAGTCTTCTCCTGGTCAGCAAATAGACATTTCTCAAGATCACCACAGAAGCCATTTTTTGGCAGACTTGTGGGTTAAAGGGAATGGAAGTTTGAAATCTGAGAGTTTAGTGGTTTAGACCATTGCAGAAGACTGAAGGAAATTTCAATTTCCCTTTCTCCAAGATATAATAATACTTACCATTACATTACTCATTGATAATAGTTATCCTGATAGCTGGCTCTAGGAATCTAGATTTAGTAAGCTTTACCGGCTCCTGGAACCAGGTACCCGGTTCCCAACAACCGGGTACCCGCCTGCCAGACACTCATATTGTTTGCATAGCTACCATACAAGAGAATACCCATGGCTTGCCTCTGTGGGGCTGGGAGGCAGGGTCTGTAATGTAATGGTAAGTATTGTTAGATCTCGGAGAAAGGGAAATCGAAATTTCCTTCATTCTCCTTCGATCAATACTTACCATTCCATTACTTATTGATAACACCAGATTTAGTCGGTAACCTGGTGGGAAGGGGCAAGCCATACAAAGCCTCTTTTGCCCCCGGAGAAAGAACTTAGACCTAAACTTGACATATGGAGACCTAAAAGCACTGACAAGTTCCCTTTCTCCTAAAAAAGGGAGAGAACTCATGAACATGCATCTCGCCTGAAACATAAGCCTGGGAATGAGCATGAATATATAAGATGAATGATCATGATATATAAACATAATACAAAAAACTGTCAAACTTGAATTATCTCATGAATTATGGATTCCAGACGTGGAACCATCAACCAACACACTTTCGACCAAACGTGTCCCATACGGGTGAATTCCTCTCGCTTGACCATGTCTGTTCTTAGTACTTTTGCTTTTCAAAGTTATCAAAAGATGAGCAGTGTGGCCACTAGACCATCATTTCAAAACAGCTAAAGCGAGTGGATTGGCGGAGTCTGACATGTCCCTCATATACCATTGCGTGAAAGAGGACTCACAGTGCCATAGTGCAACGGCCATGATGTCCTCTAACGGGACACCATTGAATAGGGCGGTCGAGAGGGCTATTCCTCTAATATCATGAGCCCTAGCACATTGCACCTGGTGCCTAGTCACAATCTCGTGGGTAGTCTGAATGCATTCTACCACCTAACGAGAGATAGTATCCATGGATGCGGCGCCATATGGCTTCTTATGGCAGATACACAGATGTCTATCATTTGACCTTAAAGAGTCCGTTCGTTTTTTGTACTTGGTCAAAGCATGGACTGGACACCAGGAACTGGCATCCTGATCAAACCTTGTTAGCTTTGGTATAATGATCGGTTTGCCGGGATATTTCAAAGATTGATTCTTTGACATAAACTCTGCTCTTGGCAGCAGTCGCAGACCCTCTCTGGAGACAATAAAAATTGGTCCCTCTCTGCTGAAAGCGCAAGGATCTCACTGTACCTTCTTGCTGAGGAAGCTGCCAATAGAAAAACCACCTTTAGAGTCGGATACTTTAGACTAGCCGAACCCAAAGGTTCGAAAGGGTGCTTGGCCAGTACATTAAGCACCAAAGGTAGACTCCAGGCTGGAATGACTACCGGCTGTCTTGGTCAGAGATTGCTCACTTCCTTCACCATCACATTCAACTAGGCCACCTCTGGACTACACCTGTTGGGTAAAAAAGGGATAACTGATGCCAAAGCTGACTTGTATCCAGCAATTGTGACAGGAGCCAGTCCTATAAAGAACAGCTCACAGAGAAAGTCTGCTATTTGCTGAATAGGGGATTGAAAAGGATCAATACCCTTTCCTTTACACCACTCTGCAAATTATGGTTTATAAAAACCCTTATGGTTATATGACTTGAAGGTTGACCTCCTCCTCGTGGCTGCGATGAAGCTGGCAGCCTGTTGAGAAAGGCCTTCCGATGTGGAAAGTTGTTTGATAACATCCACACAGTTAATTTCAACATTTCGGGCCACTCGTGTAGGAAGCGGCCCTTGGCCTGGGAGATTTTGTTCGGAATCTCGGGCAGCTGCACGGGATTGTCCACCAGCAGATCCTGGAGATCCGTGAACCACACCCTGCTGGGCCAAAATGGCGCTATTAACAGGACCAGGCACGACTCCTCTCTGATCTTCACCGAAACCTTCGGTAGAAGAATGGTGGGCGGATATGCGTAAGCGTGCATCCCTCTCCAGCTTATCGCCAGAGCATCTGTATCGACAGCATTTGGATCTGGGATCGGCGAGACATAAGTCATAATTTGAGCATTTTCCTTTGTGGCGAACAAGTCCACGTTTGGTTTGCCCCAATGCTCGAAGATCCTTTGTAGAACTGGAGGGTTGAGAGACCATTCTTTTGGCAGAATTCTCTGTCTGCAAGACAAAGCATCCGCCATGTTCAATCGCCCAGGAATGTGAGCTGCTTTCAAAACAACTGAGTAATTCCTGCACCATTGAATCAAGTGCCACACCTTCATACACAGTGTGGGTGACTTGGTCCCACCTTGGCGATTTATGTATGATACTACTGTCGAATTGTCCGACCGTATCAAAATCACATTGCCCCTGACTTCTGGAAAACTATTCCAATGCCAGTTCCACTGCCATCATTTCCAACATATTGATATGCAGCTGACTCTCTTGGAGAGTCCATGTTCCCGAAACCTGGTGTTCTCCCAGGCAGGTCTCCACCCCTCCAGCGATGCATCCGTGTACACGGACAGCTGGGGGTAGGGTAGGTGAAGCAAAACTCCTACTGGGAGATTCTGACGCTCCTTTCACCATACAAGATGCGACATTGGCTCCAAAACTGGTACCAGCTTTGACAGGGGTTCTGTTCTCTGCTTCCACAGAGACATCAGATACAACTGTATAGGTCTTCACATTAAAGCAGCGCACGGTATTACCTGCTCCACGGAGACCATCATGCCTAGCATCTGAAGAAACCTCCTCGCCTGAATGTGGTTTCCCAATCGAAAACTCTTGACGATGGCTAACATAGACACCACTCTGGGCTCTGACGGGTAAACCCTGCCTTCCTCGAGATCGAATTGCATCCCCAAATAAACGAAGTGTTGTGGGCAGTAACTCGGATTTCTCCCTGTTGACTATCCAGCCTAGATCTGAAAGCAATTTCAGAGCAGTATCCACTCCTAACCTGGCTGGCGTGTCGGCCTTGATAAGCCAATCGTTTATGTAGGTGTGAAGCGCCATGTTCTTTCTTCTGAGAGGTGCTGTCAGCGCTAGGACCACTCTGGTGAAAACCCTTGGGGCTGTCGACAGGCTGAATGGAAGGACTACAAACTCCCATACCTGATTCTGAAACACGAATCTCAGAAATCTGTGACAACCCCTGTTCATTGGAATGTGGAAATATGCATCTTTCAGATCGATTGACACACACCACATTCCTTTCCCCAATCCTGCCATTACCGATCTCGGAGTTTCCATCTGAAACCGAGGAGTATTGTTAGCGTCCAAACATGGACCATCTTTTACAGACAGCGGCGACGTATTACATATCTTGTATAGTGCATCGTCGGAAATTATGCTGTCTGGCCATCGGTGTCCAGTGATGGTGCGTAGGTGTTTGCGGTGGCAGGCATCGAGTTTGTCTAGAGCTGGCTTTGGAGCTGCCCAGCTGTTTCAGTTATACAGCATCAAGGATCCGCAGGTTGCATTGTATAAACATAGCCTGTTTATCAAGGGCATCTTTGATCTATGAATCCATACCTTCCAGAAGGACTGGAAAGCTATGTTCCCCATGACGCAGCATGCAGAAATGTCAGCAGTACTGCAAAGCAGTGAGCCCAGGATTTTACTTTTCCTCCATGAAGTGGGTCGTCATTTTCTATAGCTTCATGCTTTGTCGATAGGTATATGTGGGTGAACTCTGTTTTGATTCATTCATAAAGAGATTCTCAATTTTTAGTTTGCTTGCAGCTATTGGGAGAAGTTCGTCAAGGGGTTTCTTTTCCTCCTCTATGAAGTCCACATCGTCGGCATATTCCATCTCTAGTAGCGGCATGCCCAGTATTGACACTGGGGGGAGGGTTTGGTCTTGTGGAACTTTCCTGCGCATATTTCAATGCGGCAGCAAGCTAGCAGGTGAAAATCACCGGAGATAGACCATCTCCCTGTGGGGAGCCAATTGATGTCTCAAACTCTACAGACTTCACTGACTTGACTCGTACTCTCAGCTTGGTGTCTGCACGCAGTAGTCTCACTAGTTGTAGCTCATCTTCATTGCAACTGGGCTGGTGACAAGAACGATAGCGGGCCAATAATACACCCATAAATTGATCTTGAAGAATGTATAAACCCGGAACCAGGAACCATATCGAATGCATTCGCGGTATATTTAAAAATTGATTTCAAAATTATATTCTCAAACGAAGGCCAAAACGATACGTGAAGGAACAACAAAATGAATTAACAAAATGAATTAAAATACTGCTGAAGAGCACGGTAAAACCGCAGAACACACATCTTAATCAGGAATTTTGAAATCATCGATCAATGCAAACAGATCGTGATTACACGCAAAACTTGACATAATTCTAGTTTCTGGCACAAAACACACGCAGCACCAAGAATAAAATGCACGAATTAATGAAACATTTCCTTGACCAAAGTAATCTGAGAAATAAAAAGGGTGTGACGTCACCGGCTCAGATCATATGGTTGAATGACGTAAGCCGATTTCTAGTGCTAAAAAACTGTAAGCCAACGCCTAGTTTCTTATTACTGCCCGATCGTCGTTGGGATTTAAAGGAGGCAATTTTATCTGGCATATTTCGTTGTAACCACACGTCCCAGTTCCAGGGTCAGAAAATGGGACATGCAACACACACGAAATTTCAGAGACATAAGTCTCCATATAGTTAGATAAATAACAAGAGAAAATACGACCTGAGAATCACAGGCTCCTTCCATAGTAAATCCAGTAATTCCAGAAATGAAACAGCAAATAGGCACACAGAAAAAGACAAAGATTTCTCCATGCAAAAAAGCAATGTATCCTCTTGTCGCTATGCAAACAAGAATGGGTGTTTCTGGCAGGCGGGTACCCGGTTGTTGGGAGCCGGTAAAGCTTACTAAATCTAGATTCCTAGAGCCAGCTATCAGGATAGCTGTATTATTAATGAGTAATGTTATGGTAAGTATTTATCGAAGAAATTTTTGGCTGGCTTGATCATTAAAAGGCAGATTTAAAACCCTTTCACTGATGAATCCCCATATTTTATTTTCAAGGCAAGCATATAGAAAAAATGTTGAATATTTTGAAATTAATTTGACTGGAAGCCATTGCTGCTTATGGCTTCCAGTGAAATTAATTTCAAAATATCCAATGGAATAAACGAAATCTAGGATTTCTTTTTTCACGAGAGAGTTGATACTTACCTCCCTAATACTTTTGATATTGCTAAATATTGGCTTTCACTCAATAAACACTCAGATTTAAAACAGTTAGGTGCCCCTACTGGGCAGGGAGTCAGAGCGTAGTCTGGCGGATGCCAGCCCCACCACCGCGCATGCGCAGACTAGCACTTCCTCTGACTAGATTATTGGCTGACACACATGCAACTATTAAGAGCCTGAAGACCGAGCCTCTGTGGGGTGGAGAGGCCGGGTCCGTATCTAGGGAGGTAAGTATCAACTCTCTCGTGAAAAAAGAAATCCTAGATTTCGTTTATTTCACTTCAAGAGTATACTTACCTCCCTAATACTTTTGATATTGCCAGAATTCGAAAGTGAATCTGGCGGGAGGGAGGCGAGGTCAAAAGACCAGCTCATCCCTATACGCTTTTCTGCGTTTAAGGCACTTAAACTTCTGAAACTGTAAGAAAAAACAGTCAGGATTTGACTAACCATCGGATAACACTACCGATGTATGAGAGATGACCGAATGTCATATGCGCTCGCCCCCCCTCCTTCCTGGGAGGAAGAGTCGCCTGACCTCAATGTCCTATACGCTCTCTACGTACAAGTGCCATGTACTACAGGACAGAGACGAAAAAGCTCCATTTTCGTAACTCTCAACAATGAACCACACAAATACACAAACCATCACCATATTAATAACGGGTAATCGTGACAATACAATCAACAACGGACAACACATGAACAAGACTGACCTTGTTGAAATGGCTGCTGACATCATCTTCCCATTGGTAAAGACTGATGCAGGCCCAAAAAAGTGGGTGTTTCCATAAATTAATTGTGAAATATATAAGTAATGAGGAAAAACCTCCTCAAAAAATATAAACCGAGTTATTTTTTCAAAATCGACAAGGCGAGAGGATTAGAGGTGTCACGGAGATAATGGTCTGTAAAACTTGACTCACAGTGCCACTGAGCCACCGACATAATATCATCCACAGGGACCCCATTAAATAGGGCCGTGGATGTCACTACGCCGCGGACACTGTGAGCCTTGGCCACGTCAACCTGCTTCCCGGTGGCGGATTTATGGCAAAACTGAATGCATTCCACAATCCACCTGGAAATGGTGTCCTTAGAAGCCCTGCCATGGGGTTCAATATATGACAACCATAACGCTGACTGGTCGGTGCGCCACTCCGCCGTACGTTGTTTGTACCGGCGCAGCGCCCGGACGGGACACCATGCTTTAGAATTAGGATCATATCTAGTTAAAGCAGGCAAAATAATAGGTTGACCTGGATATTTCAACGACTGATTTTTAGCCAAGAAATTAATCCTAGGTAGCAGCTTAAGGCCTTCCCCTGAAACCACAAAACGGTCATCCTCGGCTGATAAGGCATGAATTTCACTCCTACGCCTAGCCGAGGCCGCAGCAATTAAAAACACAGTCTTCAGTGTTAATAGTTTCATAGAAATGGAACTAAGTGGTTCAAAAGGCTTATCACCTAGTACTTGAAGCACTAGCGATAAACTCCAAGACGGAATCACAGGTGGATTCCTTGGTCTTAGATTGCCCATGCCTTTAATTAATACATTTAATGTATTTACTTCATCACTTCCCCTCTTAGCCAAGCAAGGAATAACAGACATTAATGCTGACTTATAACCAGCAATAGAGTTAGGCTTGAGGCTATAGGCATCATAGAGGTGACAGAGGAAATCAGCTACTACTTGAATAGATGAATCCATTGGATCAATACATCTTTTTGAGCACCATTCTGCAAATCTGTTGATTTTATAATTATATGCTCTGGAGGTTGACCCCCTCCTGGCTTTGGCCATAAACATGGCTGCTTGCTCAGAAAAGCCCTCCTTAATTCTAGATTCCTTGACAACATCCACGCAGTCAATCTGAACATTGACGGATTGTTGTGAAGGGCCTTGCCCTGGAAGATAATATCGTCCATCAGAGGCAGAGGAACCGGATTGCAGACCAGAAGGTCCAGCAGATCCGTATACCATGATCGGCTTGGCCAATCCGGGGCGATCAGAAGCACTTGGCATTCCTCTTGTCTGATTTTCTGAAGAATTTTTGGAATCAGGATTGCTGGAGGGAATGCGTATGCATACATTCTCCCCCAGCTGATAGCTAACGCATCTGTTGCGAAAGCGCTTGGATCCGGAATCGGAGAGACGTACGTCGTCATCTTCGCATTCTTCTTCGTTGCGAACAAATCGATGTTGGGTTTCCCCCAATGGTCGAACAGACGATCCGCCACACATTGATTTAGTTGCCATTCCGTGGGTAAAACACTCATCCTTCGGCTCAATGAGTCTGCTAGCAGGTTTAACCTTCCCGGAATATGAACTGCTTTCAAGGTAATCTGGTGATCCAGACACCAACAAAGCAGTTTCCATGTCATCATACAGAGACTGGGCGAAATCGTTCCGCCCTGGCGGTTTATGTAAGTCACAACTGTTGAGTTGTCTGAACGAATAAGAACAATCTTGCCCTGAACTTTCTGTAAGAAATGTTCCAGGCCCAGGACTACTGCTTTTAGCTCCAGTAGATTTATATGTTCCTTTGACTGTTCCAGATTCCAAAGCCCTGATATCGTGGACTCTTCCAGGCAAGCTCCCCAGCCCTCCATCGATGCATCTGTATACACAGTCACCTGAGGGTGGGGAGGGGTTAGCAAAACCCCCGGCAAGAGATTCTCTGTATTCAACCACCATTGCAGGTGGTGAATGAGAGGCGCCAACACTGACACATTCGAGTCCAGCGAACCTGTACTCTGGGTCCATTGTGTCATGAGAAATAACTGGATCGGCCGCCTGCGTAAGGCGGCCTGAGGAATGACTGGTTCCAATGAAACCATCAACCCCAGCATTCTCAAGTAAACCCGTGCCAGGACATGACGACTGTCGCACACTGACTGAATTAATGAGATGAGTTTCTGAACTCTCTCCTGAGTAGGATAAACATATCCTGTCTCTAGATCGAAGAACATCCCCAGGTAAACAAACTTCTGGGATGGAGTCAGCTCTGATTTTGGGAAATTGATCATCCAGCCTAAGTCTGTGAGAGTTTTCAAAACAATCTCCAGATTGGCCGACAAACTTTCCCGGGTGTGCGCTTTCAACAGCCAGTCGTCTATGTACGTGTGGACTGCTATGCTTCTCCTGCGGAGGTATGCCGTGATCGCAAGAACCACACGGGTGAAAACCCGAGGAGCCGTGGAAATTCCGAAGGGCAACACCCTGAATTCCCACTGTCTGCCCTGGAATGCAAATCTCAGGAAGCGACAGAAACTCCCGTGGATGGGGATGTGGAAATAAGCGTCCTTCAAATCTATCGACGCCGTCCACATCCCCCTCTCCAACCCCGCCAACACCGAGCGCACCGTTTCCATCTTGAAACTGGGCGTCTCGATGAACTTGTTCAATGGCTTGAGGTTGAGAATCGGTCTCCACCCTCCGGTGCGTTTTGTTACTAAGAACAGGGTTGAATAGAAGCCCGGACACCTTTGTGCCGGCTGAATAGCTCCTTTTTGTACGAGGGAATTTATCTCCTCCTCGATACACAACCTTTGCTCTGGATCTCTCGGAATGGGAGTCCAGACTGGCACTAGAGACAGTCGCGACGGCGGGCCTGTCATCCACTCTGGATGATACCCGACGGAAAGCCATCGCAAGACTAAACGGTCCTGAGTTAACCGTTTCCACTCTTGCATGTGGTCGGCTAGCCGGCCTCCCACCGGTCCACCTAGGGACCGCGGTGGACACGAGGCATGCAAGAGCGGCACTGTCTCCGTCGCCATACACACCGGAGTGGTTCTTACCGCGGTAAGCGTCCTGTCAGGACCGATAACCACGCCCAGATCCTCGCGCGCCCCGCCCCGCCCCGCGCGCACCTTGGTGCGCGGGCGGCTGCCTGGCTGACGGCGCCTGAGGAACCTGCGCCCCCCTCGCTGCTGGCCGAATCGCACGCGGCCGAGGCCGACGCTGCGACGGTGGCTGGCCTCTGACTTGGCCAGCACCACCTCGAGCCTGCAGGGGACGATACGCAGGGGCCGCGGCGCGAACGTTAGCACGACGCAGCACCTCAAACTGCTCGCGCAGCGCCCTCTGGTTATTCACCAGGGTGACCGTCTCCTGGAGGTGCCGACATCCCTCACCTCCAAAAAGACCAGGACCCATCATAGGCGTACGGAGTAGCCTATTGTACAGGTCCTGAGACGGGCACAGATTGTCCAGGGCAAACGTGCGTCTTGCCCGGACACTCCTGGTCACCGCCCGAGTCATACAGTCCAGCGCCAGGTTAATACCATCCTGGATGGCTCGCTGGACCGTGACCGGGCTTGGCTGGCGCGATGCGGATGCCGTTACTACCCCCTGTAACAGCTGGGAGACGTGGGACAGAGCGGCAATCGAAGCCCTCCCACTCTCCTCCGCATCACGCAACGCGGTATTCGCCGAACGCAACGCGTTCGAGCACAAGACCCCCGTGTCAGAATGGGAGCCTGGCCGCGCATCCTCACCCAAAGCCGCGCGGTCATCCACGCTGGGCTTGGGTACCACACCGTACCGCTGGTAATCCAGGGGCACGATGCGACAACGCCTGGCCACCTCGCGAGGGGCCTTCGCGAGACGTCCACTCGAGTTAATGGACGACTCCGCCGCCTTGAACATGTCAACGACATGCTCCGCCAGCGGCAGAGAAGGCATAGCGTTAGCAGTCGGTTTCCCAGCTAACCACGGCCTGTGGTCACGCTGGCTAGGCGACTGCTCCACGGGCAGATCAGGCCTAACGCTCACCAACCACTGGCAAGCGTCAGACCAATCCTCCTCCGTGGCTAACTGCGAGCGCTCTACAAGACGGGGTCCTTCGTCTTCCTCCTGAGCGCAAGCAGCAGAGCTTGACGGCGGGTACGCTGATACACCTGGCAAGCCAGGGAAAACATGCGGGCCTGATAGCACCGGCATGACAATATCACTGGTTTGACCAGGAGCAGGCACCGTGGCAGAGCGCGGGGTATATACCGCCCCACCACGGGCCCGGCCAGCACCAGCAACACCCTCGGCAAGCCGAGGTATGCGGTACCGCTGGCCATCAGCAGCGCCCTGGGCCACCACCTGAGCCGCGGACTCTACTCCAGGGTGAGTAAAACCGTGGAAGAAGCCGCCTGTATTCCCCGCGAGGGGTGCACAAACGTCTTCATCCATGTCCACGTCGTCAGACGGCGACCCTAGCAGGTAATCCTCATCACCCTGGTCAGAAAGATTAGACCCCGGGTCAGCAAAGAGAGCTAACCCGGGCTGACCAGGAACGGTGCCATAGGAGGTACTGGCCCCCGCGGCGTGCGGATACCCCTGGACTGATAAGCAGCCCGCGGGTTCCAGCGACAACCGTCCACGGTCCCCTCTCGGCGCGGCAATAAGCCTGCTGCCAGGGTCGTGGAACGCCCCCTCTAATGGGGCCACCTCTGAATCGTCGAACAACGGAAGCGGTCTAAGGAAAACCGATCCAGAGGCGGGGATTACCTGCTCCGAAGCCGATGATGAGGACAGTAAAGGATTTGGTCCAGGAAGCATGCCACGAAGCAACCCTGGAACCAAATCCTTTATTGTCCTCTTCATCTCTCCCAACATCTCGGTCCGGAAGGCCTCCATATCCACCGCGGACGAGACCTTCCCCTTACCCTTCCTACTTACAACCTCTCGTTTCCGCTTCTTCTTCTTCTCCTCCTCTACCACCTTGTCCGTCGCCTGTAAGCAGCACAAGAATTCGGACATTAACTCGCCCCCCCAGTGCTTACATATGTCACAATTAGCCAAGGGACCACAAGGGCTACATTGATAGCAAAGATGAGGCCAGAACTTATCATGTAGAAAACGTCCACAGGACGCGCAACCCGGTCCCTGAAACAGGGCAAAGGACAAGGAGTATGAGCAAACTAGTTAAGCTTAGACACTCAAACCAACTCAAAGAGAAGGAAACGATCATAAAGATCAATATACATCAGAAACCAGCATAGCGACTTGAATTGCTGATAAATACATAGCCAGGCTGATTATGACGTCATTAATCCCGTGACAGGAAAAATTCGATCCCAACAAAACATCCAAGTGCAAGGACGAATTGTATGCTGAATGGATACGTCTACTACACAACCATCAGATACATATAGATAACTCTTTTCTGGCAAAAATGTTAATTATCTCCCTTTGCTTACTATAATTAACATCACCACATTATCAATAACTAGATACCTGACACTTTGTATAGACAAACCATCCAACGTGACGAACCGGAGAACTCCACCATTTGCACGCCTCTTAACTCTCTCCTCCTCATGGGGAAGGAATTGGATCAAGAGGGCAAAGTGAGAAGACCTTTATACTAGGCCTCCAACTCACTGGACATAATTTTTCATTTGGTTAGATAACCTAACAGTGTTAGTAGGAAATGGAACCATGGTGGAGAGAAAACTAACTCTCTGCTGCTGTGATGCCACCACCTAGCGTCATACAGACCTGTGGACATAAACAGAAAGAGAAATTAGCCTTAGGTAGCACCGAGTTGACATAAACCAACTAACCAAGGCGCTTATCACGGTAAACGCGAGTCCCGGAAACACAATACACCGGGAAGAAAACTCGCTAATTTTACTAGAAGTCACCTGATTTAAAGGTCCTAAGTCCTCCTTTGGCGAAGTGTTCCTTCCTGCCATCCAAATCAGTGACTATCACTCCAAAATAACACCACTTAAACAGTTTAAGAGTAAGAAAAAGCTTTTGCACAAAAAGACATGTGTGATCTCTCTGCCAATAATCTAGCAAAGAGGAAGTGCTAGTCTGCGCATGCGCGGTGGTGGGGCTGGCATCCGCCAGACTACGCTCTGACTCCCTGCCCAGTAGGGGCACCTAACTGTTTTAAATCTGAGTGTTTATTGAGTGAAAGCCAATATTTAGCAATATCAAAAGTATTAGGGAGGTAAGTATACTCTTGAAGTGAAATAAGTTTTATATCATAAAGAATATACTCTTTTGTCAGTGAAAGGGTTCACATGTTCTTCTTCTTTGCGTTCACCAGCACATGACATATTCAATCAAATTGTTTTCACAGACAGAAGAGCAAAGGAAGTTGTTTTTCTAGTTTTTCCAACCGTCCATGTAGCTTTTCTTTGAGGCTTGTTTGGGTTGGCCAGATGTTTTCCCTGAGATCATTGAAGATCTCACAATGCTGCAGAAAATGTTCTGTTGTTTCCTCGGCTTTCTCACAGCTGCAAAAAGGTGTGTCCACAATTTTCAGCCTGTGCAAATGGTAGTTAAGTCTGTTGTGGCCTGTCCTCAGTTTAAAGAGAGCCTAAAAAAAGCATCCGCTTTTGTTTCTACGAGAATTCGTAATACTTATCAGATGTACTATTATGATGTCTATTATCTAGTCTGGCTCAAAATAAACAATTAAAACTCCGCACTCTCCTGGTCCTGCCCATACTGTGTCCGGAAATTACCATAGCCCCAGGTACCGAGTCAATTCCCAATCACAGTCAGATTCGTCTTATATTTGCCTTGACAAACAGCGAAAGCAGCTCAGCCTCACCTCAGCGGGGCGGCTGAGGCAGGGCCATAGTATATCTAGTAAGTATTAAGAATTCTCGTAGAAACAAAAGCGGATGCTTTTTTGATTCTACTTCGAATAATACTTACCAGATGTACTATTATGATAAACTCCGGATTTCAACAGCCAAGAAATACCGGTGGGAGGAGGTGAGGCTCGAACTAGCACTCATCAACCATCCAACAGAGAAGGTTGTGAAGAGACTAGTACCATGGCATACTCTTGGGTTCTGCCATCTGACTCATAGAGTGCTAAACTTCCATGGTCTAGATACAAAATCCAGAGGGCTGTCGAAAAAAGGGGATACAACACCCACCAGACCCGTGTCAGGCCCACGTCTCAGCTAGGGCAGTCCAGTAGAGTGCAAAGAAGCTACTACAACTTTTAATTTTAAATAATATCAGTATATCGATTAGGTTTTCAAATTGGAATGAGTCTAATGTCTGTTTGAGAGGATAATTATACTCTTACACCAGACTATTTACCTAAGCAGTCTGGTATTTCGACTGTAAGTAAATTATTATTATTATTATTATTATTATTATTATTATTATTATTATTATTAGTCACTTAATTAATGTAAACACTCACCATTTTGAGTGCTTGTTCTTTCTTGATCATCCCAGGAGCTCGGCCCAATCCACGGTCGTTCACTGATCATGTGCATGGCCCTTGCTGAGTGCAGGAGGAAGTAACTTGCGATGTTTGTGAAATAATGGTCGGATGTGGCTTAACTAAGGTTCGACAAATTGGAGACGGCTACCGGATTAAGTGCGCTGGAGATGTCGTGAAGGTAGAAATCAGTAAATGACGACTCGGCATGCCATTGTGCTACAGACATCACCTCCTCTAATGAGACACCCTTAAAAAGGGCCGATGATGCTGCTAATGCTCGGACCTGATGGGCGTTCGCACGATCAATCTGCTTTCCTGTAGCAATTTTATGCGACATCTGAATATCATCAACTATCCAACGAGAAATAGTATCTTTCGAGTCGCGCAAATGAGGAGCTTTGAGACATAACCAGAGATTTCGGGTCATCTCTCCACTCCTCAGTACGTTTTTTAATACATTTTCAGACATCTGACAGGACACCAAGCAGAAGAGTTTGGGTCATGTTTAACTAAACTTGGCAAATTGATTGGTTGACCTGGATATTTAAGTGACTGATTCTTTGCCAGGAAACAAAGACGTGGAAGTAGTCTTAAACCTTCACCCGTGACGATAAAACGGTCTTGCTCGGCCGATAGCGCATGAATCTCGCTTCTCCTTCTCGCCGATGCTGCTGTAACCAAGAAAACTGATTTAATAGTTAACAGTTTAATATCTATAGATTTGATCGGTTCAAAGGGAGTATGCCCTAAAACCTGTAGAACAAGAGATAGATTCCATGCTGGGATAGGAATTGGCTATCTAGGTCGCAGATTGCTCATTCCTTTAATAACTTCATTCAAAGTGTCATTCTCCACTCCTTCAATGGCCAGACTGGGAACGACTGAAGCTAATGCAGACTTATATGCTGCTAGGTTTGAAGGTACAAGTTTTCCAACTTCGTATAAATGACAGATAAAATCTGCTACGTGTTGAACAGATGCAGATAAGGGATTAATATCTCTTCCCTGGCACCATTCTGCAAATTTGTTGATTCTATAATTATATGTTTTGGTGGTTGACCCGCTTCTGGCTGAAGCGACAAACTTCGCTCAGAAAAGCCACCCTCAATTGCACGCTGCTGGACAACATCCATGCAGTCAATTTGAACATTTCCGGTCTGTCGTGAAGACACAGACCCTTGTTCTGAGTGATTAGATCCCTTCGGTCTGGAAGACGGATTGGATTGCAGACCAGAAGGTCCAGCAGATCCGTAAACCATGATCGGCCTGGTCAATGAGGAGCGATCAGTAGTACTTGGCATACTCCCTCTCTTATCTTTGCCAGAACTTTCGGGATGAGAATCATTGGAGGATACGCATACCGGTACATTCCTTTCCAACTTATCGCCAGTGCGTCTACTGCCAAGGCTAGCGGGTCCGGGATCGGTGACAAGTATGTGACCATCTTTGCGTTTAGTTTCATCGCAAACAGATCCACATTTGGTTTGCCCCAATGTTTGAATAGAAACTCCGCTACCCATTGGTTGAGCTGCCATTCCGTCGGATGACAAACCATCCTTCGACTGAGCGCATCTGCTAAGATGTTCAGTCTTCCGGGAATGTGTGCTGCCCGAAGAATAATATTCCTCTCTTGGCACCACAGCAGAAGGTTCCAAATCATCATGCACAACTCTGGTGACCTCGTCCCGCCTTGGCGGTTCAAATAAGACACCACTGTTGAGTTGTCTGTCCTTATTAGGACAATCATGTCTCGGATTAAATTCTCGAATTTTCGAAGTGCTAATACCACCGCTAATAATTCGCATTGGTCCGATCCCATTTCCCTGACACCGCTCCCCAACCCATCGTCGATGCATCTGTAAAGATGGACATCTGTGGTTGAGGAGGTTGTAGAGGAACACCTCGCAGGAGATTCTGTTCTGATAACCACCACTGAAGATGGAATATCAATGGTTCTTTTACTGGAATTCTCAGAGATAACGGATCTGTTTTCTGAGACCAGAACGACATTAAATATATCTGAATCGGCCTGCGCCTGAGTGCCGCATAAGGAACCACTTTCTCCAGAGACACTAGTAAACCCAGTATTCTGAGAAATTGGCGAGCCGTCAGATAGGCTCCTAGAGAAACCGACTCCAAAAACTGCAAACAGGCTCTTGACTCTGCTCTCCGCCGGAAAAGCTACGCCGTCCCCGAGATTGAAAAATATTCCCAGATAAACAAACTCCTGGGATGCAGTCAATTCTGATTTCTCTAGATTCACAATCCATCCTAGATCCTTTAGTAGGGCTAGGACTACCTGAAGATTGTTGCGCAGATTGACTGGATTCCACGCCTTCAGCAGATAGTCATTTATGTAAGTATGAACAGCTATGTTTCTCCTGCGAAGATAAGAAGTCATGGCGAGGACCACTTTGGTGAAAACCCTCGGAGCTGTGGTCAAGCCGAATGGAAGCGCATTGAATTCCCAAACATTGTCTTGGAACGCAAAGCGAAGGTATTTCTGAAAAGGAATTGATATTGGAATATGAAAATATGCATCCTTCAGATCTATCGACACTACCCACATGCCTTTCCCCAAACCCGACATCACTGCCGCTACAGTCTCCATCTGAAACTTTGGTGACAGAATAAACTTGTTTAACGGTTTGAGATTGAGAATCGGTCTCCACCCTCCGGTGCGCTTCGCAACGAGGAACATCATCGAATAGAAGCCTAGGGATGACTGATTGCCGACTAAGTGAATCGCATTCTTCCGCTGAAGACTTTCGATTTCTGAGCAAACGGCCTCTAGACGATCAGATTCCCTTGGAACGGGAGTCCACAATGGAGTCGATGTTAACGGAACTAACGATTGATGGATGAGCCAGTCCGGTTCGTAGCCGTTTCTTAACCATTGACAGACCAAACAATCTTGCACGACCTGTTCCCACTGGTTTGAGAACAGCTGAAGTCTGCCTCCGACGGAAGGAATCTGCACACAATTCGCGATCGATATTGCACGAGACGACGTTAATTCGGTGAAGATCCTCGACTCCCCTCGTTCCTGGTGTTACCGGAGCGGATCCCACCGGAAACCCGTCAGGACCGTCCCCCACGGCCACCCTGTGGTTTCTTGGCAAATGACGGTCCGGAACCGCCACCACGGCTATCCTTACGGTAGCCACCGCGACCTAAACCACCACCCTTCCTATCCTCCTCATACGGCCTCTTACTAGAGGACTTGTATGAGGAAGAACGACCAGGACCTTGTGAACCGGATGCCTGATGGGTATCACGGCCAGAAGGATGGAAGGGCGATCTTTGGCGCTGCCTCTGCTGCTCCTGTCGGTGCTGCTTGTAGGACTGTTGCGGCCGAGTCATTTTCGTCGACTTCCACGACTTGCCGACTACTTGCTCCGCAACCATTGACGCGACCGTGGATAAGGCTTGCCGTGCCGAGCCGCCGAACAAGCCTGGACCAATGAATGGCGCGAAAGATAACGCAGCCCTCATCTCAGGTCTTGGTTCTACAAAATCGAGAACCATTCTCCGTCGCTCAGCCAATGATCTCGTGATCCTGGCCAGGCAATCCTGAGATAGGCGCATGGTGTCCCGGATAATTCCAGGAGCAGCCTCTGGCACTACCACATCTTCCGCCGTGCAGGTCAGCATACCCTGCAGGGCGGTACAGCTGTGCAAAAGCACCGCCATGGCAGCTCCCGCCGCATCCTCAATGAGGGTCAACTCATTGAAAGGATCTTTATTAGTCTGGGAAACTAACGGATGAGAACGCCCCTTAGCCTTGCCAGCTAACGACCTATTCAGCGCCTCCCTCTCCCCGACGGAAAGCCATGGGACTCGGGCATACTGATGATAGGCAAGCTCCGGAAAACGGACCCTACTCCTAATCCCTTTCGGGGCCTTCAGAAGCGTAAAATCCGGCTGGACCATATGATACACCGCCACCTCCAACATGTCAGAGGACAACGTATCCAAAGGCAGAGCAGGCATGGCCGAAGAGCCACTGGACAGAGTGCTAGCCGCTCGCACTGACATCCGCTCCATTGCCGGATCGCGCTGAGATCTCTGATCCGATGCCAACCCTAGACGGCCAGACATCCATTCAAGGACCTGCACCCATTCAGCCTCGGTGGAAAATGACGACTCATCCAACAAGGGACTGCCATTTTCATCTTCTTTCTCACCCTTGGACGAGACAGACACCAACGATCCATGATGATGACTGCGAACTTGTTTACTAGTGTAAACAATGCCCGCCGACCGTGCACTCACGGCTCCAGTATCCAACGACTCGCCGGATACCTACTCACTGAGATCCATCGGCTCCAGCACGGGAGCCGGGATCACAGCCGCATTACTTACGGTGACCAATGGAAACCTGAGCCCCCATAGCCACCGGCGCCGGGATGCCGTCAAACATGACTCCAATGGCAGCACAGGATGAACAAAATCCGGATGGAAGATGCCCGATGGAACGTCAACATCACCACCCGGCTGGCAAACCCGTACATAACCCGAAGGAGAACCTTGGGACGTACCGGGTATAGCCATCGCAGAAAGATCTGGCACTCCGGAATCCTCCATGAGCAAAAGCTCCTCCTCCTCTGCCGTCGGCTCTTGGCCAACGCAACAGGAAGGACAGGTGCAACACCCTCCGCAGCACTGACCGGACCACCGAAAGGTAGTCCTGCACCAGGCTGCATCGACGGGATCATGGGTTGCAGGGACTCAAACATGGCTTTAAACTGGGCCGCCCTAACACCCAAAGCCGAGTCCATCCTCTCATTCAGGCGTTCCTCCAAACCTCTGTTGGACGCCTGATCTGCCTTGGCCGCCTTGTCCCTCGCGATTCTGTCCAGTCGCGCACGCCGATTACGGTCAAACTCCGCCACTAACTCCGACGACTACTTCACACAAACATCGCATGGACTTCCCACCTTGCACTTCGCGCAAGCTACACAGTGGTGACCAGCAAATCTCCGTTTCATGAACCGATTGCATTTGGTACACAAGGTATCCAGGCCTTCAGCCCTTTGCGAACACAAAGCAAGAATTAAAATGCTGCACATGACATGGATGACGAGCAAACGCACAATGACTTGATTGTAATCTTAGAATTACTTAGAAACATTAACTTTCTCTTAAATTAATGATAATCAAGACTTAAGGCAGGAGATATTTGACAATTTTTAGAGTGAAAATTAATAAACACGGCTTGGTAATTAACTAACCGTTAAAATAACCAAGAAAAACGTACCGATCGCCACAAACACCTTCATCAATGAAGTGAAGACTAAAGATCGGCACAATTAAAGTGCATAGATACGCCAAGCCGAAGGCAAACATAACTCATGGGCGCCGCCATCTTGGCTAAGAGCGCATCCATCTTGGAAGGAACCGAGTCGCAAGAGAAATTAACCGAGTACCCGCATCATGCTTAAACAGTTAAGAGTACCGGACCGACTCCAACAATGGCTACCATTTTAAAATAATGTGCCAATTTAAGGAAAATTCAATCATTCATTACGGCACGAGAGTATAAATTTTAGATTGATACAACCTGCCCCTGAGATGATTTCCCTTTGTCTTCCATGATGGCAGATCAGAACACTCCAACTAAGCTGATATCCATTCGAAATTGAAAATTTAAACGAGCTAGAAAAACGTGACTATCCAAGTCAGCAAAATAGACGAATCTGACTGTGATTAGGAATTGACTCGGTACCTGGGGCTATGGTAATTCCCGGACACAGTGTGGGCAGGACCAGGAGAGTGCGGAGTTTTAATTGTTTATTTTGAGCTAGACTAGATAATAGACATTATCATAATAGTACATCTGGTAAGTATTATTCGAAGTAGAAGTCTGATTCCTTCGTGGTAGGTTGCAGAGTGGATCTGTCAGAGGCCTTGCATTGCATTTTCTCAGTTTGATGTTCTGTTTCAGCTCATCAAAACTGATTGCTCGATCCATCTGTTCCTGGTTGGATCCTTCTTTAGCCAACTTGTCAGCTCTTTCATTTCCTGCTATCCCACAATGTTCAAAGGACCACCTTTCTTAACCCTTTCACACTTCAAGGCACAGAATCTCAATATCAAAATAATCCTAGAGTACATATAATACAAGGGGCCCCGGGGCCTTAACGCTCACCTGGACAATTAGCATTTGAACTTTTAGCATTTGAACAAACAATACATTAAATTCAGCAGTAACAAAACATAAAAAAACAAAATTGGATTTCAGTACAAATGATATTTAGAGTGAAATTAATGATGGATGCTGACCACAAAATCAATTTGACCCTTAGGTTCCATCCAGCCAATAAAAAGATCCATTATGGCCAACAAAGTCAAAATATTGATTGGTCCATCTTTTATCAAGTATCAAGTTCTCTTGAACAAACTTAGTTATCGATGAAATTAAATCTAATGAGTTTCATCCCCGGATCGCTACAGCAGTTCCTGAGATGTCATTTTCGAGAACAAGATGGTCACTGGAACAAGCGGTTAATGAGGATTAGCATTTTAAACGAATTCCCATTTTCAGAAAATCCAAGCTGGTCACCCAACGAAAATACAGCAATCAAAATTCTGTATACAAGTATTGAACTGTACCATCCTAGGGTTCCTCCAGCTGAGTTTGCTTGAAATCGCTAATGCGACTAATGACGAGTAAGCTTTTAACGAACTTCCAGAAATTTATCAGAAAATCCAAGATGGCCACCAGAAAAACTGAACAATCAAAATTCTGAATACAAGTTCTGAAACCTACCAGCCTAGTATCCTTAAAGGCAGGTCTGATTGAAATTGCACAAGCAGTTATGACGATAACGTCTTAAATGATTTCCCGCCATTTTTTCGGAACATTCACAATGGCCACCAAAAAAAATAGACCAATCCAAATTAGTTTTCTTGAAGTTGGCCAAGTGGTTAATGAGTAGACATTTAAGTGAGTTTAAGAAATCTTTAGAAAATCCAGGATGGCTGATGGAAATATTGACCAATCAAAATTCTTGTTAGAAGTGTTGAAGTCTATCAGCATAGAATTAGTCCACCCAAGTTTCGTTTAAGTCAGGCCATTTATATTGGAGGAGTAGCGTTTTAAATGATTTCGAGATAATTTTCGGAAAATCTAAGATGGCCGCCAGAAAAATCGACCAATTAAAATTCTATGTTGAAGTTCTGGAGCCTATCACCATAGTGTGCTTCCAGCCAAATTTGGTTGAAATTGGTCAAAGCGTAAATGAGATACGGTTTGACGAACGGACGGATGACGGCCATGGCATAAGCTCACTTGGCCCTTCAGGCCAGGTGAGGGAAAAAGAATTGAGGTATCCGATCTGTTACTCATTAATCATGAATGTCACTTGTTAGCAGACGTACCAATCAAAATGACGTAGGTCCGGAAAGTGGCAGGGGTCCATCACAAGTGTCTGAATTGTATGCTCTCTAATGTTCGTACAAAGTGGGTGGAGCTTAGCCGTTCTCTATTCAAATGGCTAAGCGAATCAATAGCTTGTTGTCTCAAAAGCTTGGTAGTTTTGGAAAAGGTTTGAATGATTATAAGTAACAGGCAAGATTAGACAGATGTCTTACCAGCTGTTTCCCCGTTTCATTATTTGTCGTATGACACGAGGCATAACACGGCGAGTAATAAGTGATATCCACATCACAAACTGGTGAATAGACAGTATCTGAACAACCACAGCTTTCGAAACATCTTTCAACTAGAACGACTGAGCCATTTTCTATGTATGAAGCATTACTGAAAAAGTTAACAAAAACATTTTAGTCCACACCACACAAGAAGTTGATATGCTATGTTTCTAGAAAATGACAGAAGCGGATATTGTAATTTGAGGGTTTCTTTAATATTACAATGGAGGAATCCAGTTTAGCTATGCCCTGCCCATCTCTAGTTAAGCTCCACCCATGCTTTCCCAGTGTTAGGATCCATCGATCCCTGCACTCTCTGAATCTCAATTTCCAGAAAACTATACAGGTAAGCTGCGTAAAAATATTTTGAAACTATTATGACTGGGTGATGTTGCTGCTATGGCAGCAACAGGTCCAGTGTTCCTCATGGCACCTGGATTTTGGGGGTCCCTGAGACCTCTTACTCTGAAATATTGGGTTCCCAGGCCAAAATCTGAAATCGTGATTGGGGGAGGGGGGAGATAATTTTGATAGTGAACTTCGACGTCTAACACAAGATGATAATGTATAAACTTACAATTATTTATTCGAAGCACATTCATAGCATTGAGCTGACTACTATAGTACACTTACTAATAATATAGTGGTAAAATAGTGATTTATATTCAAACAATGATATAGTAATAGTATCATATCATAGAATACTATTACACTACATTACTATACCACTTTTAAAAATAAAAATCACTGTTTGAACTATATTAGTCCTACACTAGTTTGTTCTTGACTTGAGTTTATCATATAGTGGGTACCCATTTGCTAATAGTGCCCATAAAATACAGGTATCTATAAATATTGGTTGTGGAAAAGAAAGGGTGTTGTTAGATAATAGATAATCTGAAACTTAAAACCAGGATTGATCATATTTGAAGGAGAGGTAAGGTGGTGAAGGATTTCAAAATATTGAAAAAAAATCCAAGATGGTTGCTGGAAAAAATTGGCCAATTAAATTTCTGTATTATATAAATGTTTTGCAAGGGTCCTCAAAGCCACCTTTCTTTAAAAGCGGCTAATGAGAAGCGTTTTAAGAGCGAAAGAAAGTTATCTCTCACATGAAATCCTTTAAAACAAGATGGCTGGTGGAAAAATTTACTGATAAAATTTCTGAATAGAAGTTCAGAAGCCTAACAATAACTGCTTAGAAACCTCCCAGTAAAATTTGATCGTAATCGAATCATTGAAGACAGGTGTTGAATGATTTCTGAGGGAGTTTGAAAATACAAGATGGCCTCAACAAAAATAGACCAATCATATTTTCTCCTTTAGCCATGTTAGAATATAAACCGAGTCCTACGCTCATAGGGTCTTAGCCAAGGTTGATAACAATTACATTATGATTGAAGGACAGGATGTTTTAAAGGATTTCTGTAAAATTGA
The DNA here is from genome assembly GCA_034401795.1 of Chaetoderma sp. LZ-2023a. Lineage (NCBI taxonomy): Eukaryota > Metazoa > Mollusca > Caudofoveata > Chaetodermatida > Chaetodermatidae > Chaetoderma > Chaetoderma sp. LZ-2023a. The sequence goes on along the minus strand of CM067373.1, from coordinate 128,346,845 downwards.
CCAACCAAATTCTCATTAGAAGTGTTGAGGCCTACCACCATAGATTTGTGCCACCTAAGCGTTGTTGATATTGCACCATTGAATAAGAAAGTATTGACACATACCACCATAGATTCGTGCCACCTATGCGTTGTTGAGATGGGGCCATTGAATAAGGAAGTGTTGACGCCTACCACCATAGATTCGTGCCACCTAAGCGTTGTTGAGATGGGGGCCATTGAATAAGGAAGTGTTGATGCCTACCACCATAGATTCGTGCCACCTACCGTATTTCGCTTAATTGAAGCATAGGCTTCTATTAGGACAAGAGGTGTTCAATTTCCAACTCAACATCTCTGAGAAAGGAGGTGGACGTATATTAGTTTTCCCCAAAGTTTTCTAAAACTGATACCATGGAAATTCAACCCATTTTCTCCCATAAAAATTCCCACCGCCCACGCCTATGGTTAATGTATACCTCAAAACATCACAGGGAAAGTGAAATTATTTGATTCGAACACCTAAATATTGCGTATCCTTTAATAAAGGTCATTTATTAGATCAAAATTAATCCACAATTTGATATAAAATGGCGTCGCGAAAAAAATACAAATCACATGATTCGCCTCCAATTGAAGAGTTTATTTTAGAGTGAGTACTCGGATATAACCATTCTGGAATCGGGGACTCGGAACTCGGGAATTTCTATATATTATCATTGCGCGATAGGAACTGAGTATCATGCTGATCTGAATAACGTGTACCCGTTTGATAAACTCCCGTTAGCATATAATCTCGCGTGAACACGCCACCTCCCATCGCAAGAGCCACTGGCTCGCCAACTTAAGAAGCCGGCTATATTGTCGTTCGTAATAATTCATTTTGGATCATTTAATGTTGATCGGCATTACAAAATTGATGCTAATACTGCTTGTTTGGTACATAAATTTTGTCTTAAAATATATTTATAAAGAAGGTACATGTATTAATCACGCCAACACTGTTTTACGCGCATTTTGACTACAAAAGTGTGGAATAAACGTTATTATATCTTGAACATACGTAGCCTACTATTAGTATTAATCTAATAGGTGGTCGACATTTACAAATCCGAGGCCTGTATTGACTTCTAGAGGGGCCGGAAAATGTATCAGGGCAGAGATCGGTGTGAAGTAGACACACACTGTGACACGATTATTATTATTATACACGCTATTCTTACAAATTTGCTCTTAAAAAAAATTTTCCTATACAATCTGCTGAGTTAGGGGGGGATGGCCTTCTAATACAGAGTTTTGCCGTTTTGAAACTGCTAAGAAATCATTGGAGCTCATATGTCAAAGTTCCGGGGTCGGCTTCTATCAGAGCATAGGCTTCAATTAAGTGAAATACAGTAAGCATTGTTGAGATGGGGCCATTGAATAAGGAAGAAGCTTGTTTTAACCCTTTAATCACCAAATTTTGTCAGGAAAATTAAAATATTTCCTTATTGAACGTCCATTTGCAGGCCAAGAAAATACAATTTTTGAAAATTTACCACTGCAATGGCTGGCTCGGTTACCGGTTACCGAGCCAGTCATTCCATCGGTAAATTTTCATAAATAGTCTTCGCTTGTCCTGCAGATGGATATTCCTCAAAACCACTCCAGAGGCTGGGTTTAGGATGGCTTCATCAAAGGGTTAAAGGATCTGCAGAATGAAAGAAAAAGAATTTCACAAAATTCAAGATGGCCGCTGGAAAGATTGAGCACTCAAAATTCTGAATAGAAATTCTGGTGGCTACTAGCATAGGATCCTTCCAGCAAAATTTGGTCAAAATCAACCATGTAGTTTAGAATGAGATGTTTTAAAGGATTCGGATGAGATCTGAAAATCCAAGCTGGCCAGCGAAAGAATTGACTAATCAAATTTCTCATTAGAAGCCTACCACCATAACATCATTCAAACACCACGTCATGTTGAAATTGGGAAATTGATGGAGTAGCATTTTAAATTTCTAAAAAATTATGGGAAAACGATGCCGTCAAAAAATTGATCAATCTGAAGCAATGATCTGAAGGCATCACAGGATCCTTCCTGCCAAATTTGGTTAAAATCTGCGAAGCGGTTTAGGAGTTATGTTTCAAAGAAAATGTTGGCGGACAACGGATGGACGGTCGCAATGGCATTAGCTCACTTGGTGGGATACCAACCAGTGTGTTAACCATTACCTATCTCATGTCAAAATTCTATTTTTAATAGTCAATGGAGTGTCTTTGAACAAGCTTGGTATGTAATACTGAAAGGCCTAATGAAAACAAAAACAGGTGATTAACTTTCTAAGAACAAAGGCATCATTAGAACTGACCTGCGATAGTCATATATGTCTGGCCGATCACATCCCAAAATCATGTTGGTGGCACCCAACAAACTGCTGAGCAGCGTGAGTAGAACACACCAGAAGAAACTTCGTCGTAATGACATCTTAGTGATGTGTACCAGGCAACCGGAGAGCACACGTGCTGACCCGTATGCCAGGCCCATCATTACACCTATATATATCAAGTACATGTGATGATAAAAAATATTTATAATTATAAGGTAGATTGCCATGGATTAATTTGATTGGGAAATGTTGCTGCCACAGGCTCCAGTCAAATCAGTTTCAAAATATACAACAGCTTTCTTGAATATCTGTCTTGAAATTGAAACAATGGAATTACAAGGGTAGTTTTCTGTACATGTGTGTGCGCATGTGTGCGTGCGTGCGTGCGTGCGTGCATGCGTGTTTATCTTTCCTGTACAGTTGTCTTGAAATTGAGACAAGAATTTCAAGGGTGACATGATCTAATGTTATATATGAGGATACTCTAATATGCCTAACAAGTCAGAAAGGAATCAGTTTGCATGCATGATATTAAAGGAATGCTAATCTCATCACCGATAGATTATGGTTTATAGATTCCATATCATTCGTATCCTGTCACATTCCCTTATCTGTTTGACAATTATGGGCTCTGTAATATCGCGTAAATGTTTTACAGTGATCGCCACCATTTTGTCTCCACAAGTGATAGTGCGTGATGTCATGTAAGTGTCAATGCATTATATTATCTTTTATGTAATAATCATCTTGTAGAATATTTTGAAACTAATTTAACTGGAAGTTCTTGCTGCCTATGGCAGCAAACCTGCACGAGTGCTTTTACACCGCATGGCCAAGCTATAAATGGCACCTCTATGTCTGAGAGCATATACCGAGGCAGACACGCTAGTTTTTTTTGATTGATTGAAATGTAAATCATGACAGCCATCATAGGATGTAGAAATATATCAACATTTAGTTAATAAAGCCTGAATATCTTTCGTTGTCTGCATGATAAAAAGCTAAAATGCCAGGGATAGATTACGTGTGTCAAATTCTACTGCGTGGATGGTTAGTATAAGACAAGATGAGATTTCCTTTAACTTTCACAATGGATGAATCCACATTTAGCCATGCGCCACTCATTTCTAGATAGCTCTGCCAACGCTCTGCATGTGGGGGAATCGATCGAATCCTGAACTCCCTGAATCTCAATTTTCAGAAAACTATACAGGTACCGTATTTATTCTAATTTAACCGCCGGGCGGTTAGCAGTCGCGTAAGGGGGCGGCTTAATTAGGGAGAAAAATTCACCGTATGTCGCCGTTATTTTGTCCGGTACCAGTTAGGTGGATCGGATATAAATGTATAATGCTCACATATTGATTACATATATTTGGACAGTACATTCCGAGTTCCCGAGTCCATTAAATTAGGTCTGTAAAACGCAGACGATTCATCCAAATATTAATCAGCTTCCGCTATAGGCCGAGTTTATGCCGTGTTTCTCATAGCTACTCGAAGATACCTTCCTATGTATGTGGAAGTATCTACCCGGGTACTAATATTAGTGCCTTGGCGCTATTCGAGTAACGACCTTAAGTTGTCCTACTAAGTGGAAGCTGATACATCACGTGATACAAAATATTTCTCTTTTCTCGCGTCGCCATTTGATCAAAATCTGGATTACATTTGATGAAATAAACGATGTTTAATAAAGTATAAGCACTATTTAGGCGGTCCCAATTAATAATTTCACTCCCGCGATTATGGATATATATGCACTATACATTAAGCATATGCAAAAACGGTATGAAATATTTAGCGTGGAAATGTGTTGAATTTTCGTGCTAATCTTTTATTTTTATTTGTCTTCGGTCTGTATTTTTGGGAATTTGGAGCTTAGATTTTTTCTTAACAAGTCTCAAAAAACAAGGGGGCGGTATAATTGGGAGGGGCGGTTAAATTAGAATAAATACGGTAAGATGTTGAATATTTTGAAACTAATTTGAAGCAACAGCGCCAGTCGAATTAGTTTCAAAATATTGAACAGATATTGCATATGACAGGAAATTAAAACACATGTACAAAATTCAAGGCAAATTCAATTTACATACATCTTATTTGTTTCAATAAAAACATGAAGAGGATAATGGCGTGTATTTTGACAGATAGAATGTCGAAAAGTAAGTACTGCGCATGAGCTGTCAATAGTAAATATCACATTAAAACACCACCTATTACATATTCTAATAATCTGATTGCTTAACTCTTTAATGTCTAAATTTGGTCAAGAATATTATATTTGCGTATTAAATTGCCAAAACACTTTTTTTCTTAATTTACCACTGGAATGACTGGCTTGGTTACCGAGCCAGACATTCCAGTGGTAATTGTTCAAAAATAGTTTTCTCCTGACCTATAAATGGACATTCCTCAAGACTACTGCAGAGGCCAAGTTTTGGCAGGCTTCGTCATGAAAGGGTTAACACGCATATTCGTGTGATTACTACAAATAGTTTGTCAATAAGAATTGTAGTAATTCTTTGCACCGTTTTGATCATGTAATGATTTATTGATCAGTTGGCAGTATGCATCGTATGTGACTTTAATTTACCAGAAACATTACACAATGTATTATTATATTCTCTCATTTAATTGGTTGAATTTGAACAATTACCACTAACTAAACATAGAGCTAAACCAAAAACTTTACCCGTTAAAAACAATGACCATGACATTTTGACATAATGACTTCAATGTCACTGTCCCACATCCACTTGATATATGTAAGTATGTGTCCAGGTTTAGTCCGACAAAGGCGATATGAACGAACTTCTAAACATAAATATATGTGGAGTTAGACTGAACCGGCACCATCCAACAATGAAAATGAAAAACAAAAGAAAATACAGACAGTGAGACAGACAAAAGGACCCAATCGCCTTATTGGTGAAAACCGTTTGCTAATAATGAATAGTTTGGAGGTGTGATAAGGGAGGTAATCTGGCATAGGGGATGAGAGATATCATACAGGATGAGCTTTCCACTTGGCTGATAGCAGAATTAAAACATGGCATATCAGTAAACTGATGTATGCTCCCCAAAGGCATACTCCGCAGCGATACTGTAAAAACTATGGTCTGGACAAAAATTCTCTCTAATGTTCAGTGAACTATGAAAAGCAAGTCAAATGCATGTTCAGTGAACCATGAAAAGTAGGTCACAACTTTTCTTATGCGACACACCTTCAGCGTATAATACATCCATTATGATCCATACACCAGGTTTAGTTCCAGTATGCCAAACTCTTGAAATTACAGCCCATACTAATATGTTCTGCAATGTTCAATCAACCATGAAAAGTAAGTCAACTCTTCATAGACTGCACACCTCCTCCCTAAGATGCATCCACATATCAAGTTTAGTTACTGTACACCAAAACTATTGAAAATACAGCACAAATTTTTTTGGTAATATTCAATGAACCGTGAAAAGTAGATCAAAAGTAGGTAACACTGATCTACTTTTTGCAGACTCCGCATCTGCTCCATAAGATGCATCCACATACCAAGTTTCATGATCGTATATATAAAAGGCTTGAAACTATAGCCTGGACAAGCTTATAGACTGCAATGTTCAATGAACCCTGAGAAGTAGGTCAAAAGTAGGTCGCGCAGACATACTTTTTGCACGCTGCACATCTACTCCATGAGATGCATCTACAAACCAAGTTTCATGATCGTACATATGAAAGTCATGAAACTATCGGATGGACAAGCTTGTAGACTGCCTACCAGCTACATGTGACAGGCTAAATATTTTTCTGTCAACTTAATTTCAAAATAATCAGCCAGCTTTTTACAATACAATTTACTAAATGGTAGGGTTGATATCGATACCGATATCACATTTAATGGCTGTTAATAAAATGTAAATTGTTTAAAATGAGATACTAACCAGCAACAATCATGAAAAGCGCAATGAGTAATGATTGAAGCCTAAGATGTTTTTCTGGAAAATATCTATATTATTTAGGCGGCTTCCGTTGATCATTCCATTTCCATTTTCTCATTGGCTAGCATGACAAAAATTATAAGAATAAATTTTTTTCCTACTAATGAATATTGTTTATCTAATCACATCCTGGCTAACATTTTATATCTTCTTTGCCGCATTGGATGGTTATACGCACATGACGTTAACAACAGACCCAAGGGGCCTGTATCACTCACCTGGAGCATAGGCATTTCAGCTAGAATGGTCATTAACAATAAGTAGAACTCTAATGAGTTGAGCAGACTTGTAACAAGAAAACAGAGGCCATGTTTCTTTATGTATCAATTTCTCTTGAACAAACTTTAATGGTCTTAGTCATCAATATCATATCTCCCAAATTTCGGCCCAATCTGTTCAGTAGCTCTGGAGACAAAGTTGCTTTCATGAAAACCAGACCATCCAAGATGGCCGGCCAAACATTTGGCAAATCAAGTTCCCTTGAACAAACTTGGTTCAGCTCGTGCCCTAAATGATATTTTATGATTTTTTACTCAATCGCTCAAACAGTTTCGGTGAAGATATTCAGACATTCCTAAAAATCGACCAAAATCCATGATGGCCGCCGGCCAAATTGGCCGATCGGCTTCAATTGAACAAACTTACATGTAAATCTCCGTGCCCTAAGGATGCTTCCTGCCAAATATAATTGAAATCGGCCTAGTAGTTCTCGTGAAGACGACATTTTAAATTTTCTATTGCTTTAATATGGGTGCCTTTGGCGGGGAAATAATCCAAGATGGCCACCAAACCCTTTATCCGACAGTTTCAAAAATAGCAAATTTGAGATCAGAATACCCAAAAACATATAAAGAACCAATTTTGGCTTCAAAATCCATCAAATAAAAAATCCAATATGGCCACCAAACACGCTACATTTTGATTGGCCCTCTCCGGCCATGTTTTTTGACGGATCAACTTCCCTTGAACAAACTTTAATGGTCCTTAGTCCCTAATCATATCTCCCAAATATCGGCCTTATCTGTTCAGCGGTTCTGGAGAAGTTGTTTTCGGGAAAACTAGGCCATTCAATATGGCCGCCGAAGCATTCGCTCAATCGAGTCCTCTTGAACAAACTTGGCTTACGTCTTTCCCTAGATGAGGTTTCATGAGTTTTGAATCAATTCCCCAAGCGGTTTCGGAAAAGAGGATTTTTAAAGACGTTTCCTAAAATCGGCCGCAATCCAAGATGGCCACTCGGCTTCATTTGAACAAACTTGGATTCCTATGCCCTAAGGATGCTTCCTGCCAAATATAATTGAAATCAGCCGAGTTGTTCCCGAAAAGACATTAAAGCCGTTCTGGAAAAGAAATCGTTTTTGGGAAAACTAGATCATCCAAGATGGTCGCCTTGGTCAATCAAGTCTTCAGGACCAAACTTGGCTTACCTCTTTCCCTAGATGATGTTTCATGAGTTTTAAATCGATTCCCCAAGTGGTTTCGGAGATTTTCAGACGTTTTCTAAAATCGGCCGAAATCCAAGATGGCCAAATTGGCTAATCGGTTTCATTTGAACAAACTTGGATCCCTATTCCCGAAGGATGCTTCATGCCAAATATAACTTAAATCAGCCCAGTGGTTCTTGAGAAGTCATTTAAAGGAAATGTTGATGGACGGACGACGGATATATGACGGATGGTCGCCACGGCATAAGCTCACTTGGCCTTTTAGCTAATAAATCTAACGCACATATTTGATAGACTGTTGAAAGCGGGAATAACTTTTTCATTCCATTGTGTCTAAAATAGACTCATTTCAAGTTAATTTAACAGGCTAATAATAACAACTGGGTCATATGAACGATTTATTTAGAAAAGAATTCTGATATATAATATATTGTTTGATTATCCAATAAAATCACTTGTATGATGATAACTATTCACGGAAGAGTTTGCTTGAAGATGTACATTCGCATCCTCGTGAAAATTCTTAGGCCAACCAGAGAGAGAGATAACTGAACGATCCCAACCTCCATGTATGAAACAAATCCTATTAACCCACAATCACTTCTCGATTGGGTACTGATTAAATGCAGATTGGATCTAAAGTAGAGTACTCAGTCACCATCACCCAACACTAATACAAAGCAATTTCCGGGTTCCGAGTCCAACTGAGAGGCCATGAGTCGCAGGCGACTCTGGAAAGCACTAAACTCTAAATATATTAATCTTACCAAATTCGTAATATCACATGATTTGTATATGTTTCACGATGACAACATGAAATGTCAAATTTTAGATTAATTTTGATGTAAGACATGTAAACCATGGTGAGAATACCCAATATTTAGCTGATCCCAGATAAGAATTTCTCTTGCGTAATGATGAGTATAGTGGACATTAAGCATAGATGTACCCCGCCAAGAATTTGTACAGGGAAATTAGTGTCCTATTTGCGCGTTATTGATGATGCATTTTACGCATTATAGAGAATGGAATTCAGCTTTTCCCGAAATAAACTTATAGGTGCATATTCACACCAAAATGCTCGAAAATACAATTGTTGAAATATATAGTTTTAGAGGCTTAAATTGTGTACCTAAATGTTATGAAACGAAATAAATCTTAACATATGGCGATTTCATTGCATATAAAGAAATTTCGTAGGTTTAGTTGTGAATTTAATTAGGGACTCTAATTCAATTTGACAACTTAAAAAAATTATATTAATTTATACGCAATGAAATCATCATATGCTAAGATTTATTTCATTTCATTACATCTAGGCACACAATTTAAGCCTCTAAATGTAAATCATTTAAAAAATTTAATTTTGAACCATTCTGCTGTGAATATGCACCTTTAAAGGAAGTCATTCATAAAACAGAGATTTGGTTGAAAACGACAATCTGACATGAAGTCAAATCGAAACCGATAAGGCTGTAAGCCAAAACGTACAACGCAACTAAATAGCCCAACTATCACTTCTAACAATCATGAGTAATAAATGATTAACCCTTTAATGGTCAAGCCGGCCAAAATCGGCCTCTGCAGTGGCCTTGAGGAATGTCCATTTGCAAGGGAAGATAAAACTATTTTTGAAACTTTACCACTGGAATGACTGGCTCGATTATCATTCCAGTGGTAAATTTTCAAAAATTGTCTTATCTTCGCCTGCATATGGACAGTCACTGAGAAAAAAATTAAAATTTGTATTAAAAATCTTGGCCATTAAAGGGTTAATTAACAAGTCTTGAACTCGCATAAACATGAAATGACAAATTATTTGACATGTATGGAATATTCTGTTGAATATTTTGTAACTAATTTGACAGGGAGCTGTTTCTGTTTGTTGCTTCCATCAAAATTAGATTCAACATATTCACCAGCTTCCCTGTATACAGAGCTCTGTCTTGAAATTGTGACACAGGAATTTCAAGAGTTACATGATTCACTTACCTGCCATTACACTGGCTTCCCATTCCGGAATACTAAACTGGACCTCGAGATATTTTGGGAAAAATGATTCCAATCCCCAACCAGAAAAACTTCTAAAAGCCAGGCCAATAACAAGCCAGACAAATGCTGGGTTGGATAACACTCTCGCCAGTGATTTCAGCATGCCTGTGTGAATGAATAAACAAACAGAAATGTGGCTGCAATGCAATCATGATGCTTAACTTTTTGACTTTACAATGAACTATGAAGCTTGACTTCCAATGTAAAATAAATATAGAAGGTATATCAATACACTTATCAGTGACCATGACCATTGACCTTTTGACCTCAAAGGCATTGTGTCATCCCCTCTGTGTGAATATGGTGGCGTCTCAATAAAAGGAAATACATGTTCAGGGTAGGGTCCAGTGTGCTTAACCAAAGATGAAATATGAATTGCTAAGTTGAGCTAAACGCAAAATTTTAATGTTGAAAAAAACAAAGCTAAGTAGAATAGTGTTGATAGGCAGCAAATTCCGGATGTCTGGTACTAAGTAGCTGGTGCCTTGACAAAGTGTTGGACACTGTTGAAAAAGTTATTTCCAGGCCTGTTTACCAGTCTCGGTGACCTTGACTTTGGAACGTTTAACGTCAGGGTCATTATGTAATGCCCGCTAATTATAAGGAAGAAAGTGTCTAAGCTGGGTTTCAGTATGCTTAACCAAAGATAACATGAAATATGAATTGATAAGTTGAGCTAAACGAAAATTGGATGACAATGATGACGCCATCACTATCGTCGCCGCCAGGCCTCCACCGAAACCGGCAATTCTGCTCAGCTTGAACATTAACAGGCTCTGTACCAGAGTTCATGAAGTCATTTAAAGAAATGTTTCTAAAAATAGTGCGGAATCCAAGATGGCCACCTGCCAAATCTGGTTAGTTTGTAAAAACCCGATTGTCTAAGCCGTAAGGATGCTTCCAGTCAAATATAATTCAAATTGGCCAGTGTTTCTTGAGGAGTCATTTAAAGAAAAAGTTGATGGATGTACAAATGCATGGATGATGGACAAATGGACGATGGATGGACGGTCGCCACAGCATAAGCTCACTTGATCATTAATGACAGGTGAGCTAATAATATTATAAGTACCGCTCTGACAAATTTCTACTATCCATGGGCATGCCTTAGCTCCAAGAATTGAGGCTATGCATAGGGCTGGGTGGTATACCGGTTTCACACCGTCTCACGGGTTTTTTTGGCGACAGTTTCAAACCCATTATGAAAATTAAAAAAATTAAAAAAACATCCGTAAGATCGCCATTGGGCAAAATCTGGTAACCCTCCTAAACTAGTTTGTTCTTGACTTAGGTTTAATATTATCATCTAGTGGGTAACCATTTGCTAATAGTGGCCATAAGATACAGTCATCTATAACTATTAGCCGTGGGAAAGCAAGGGTGATGGTGAAATCCCAACAAATCGGGTTCCTACTTTCATGCATTAGATTTTAATACGCTTTCGAAAATAATGACCTAATAACAGTGTTGAAAATCAACATTTTAGTAGTTAGAGTGTTATTTTCACAACATCACATGAACCAGACTTTATTTATTTTATTTATTTTAACTACTAATTTGAGATAGTTAGTGTCGAAGTGAACAGTCGTAAAAGAGTTACCGTTCTAATTTCGTGGCAGTTTACGTCAGTTGTCAAATCGCAAAGTACATGTACTGTAGCTAATGAAGACGGCATATTTTCATATTTCAAATTATTTTCTATCATTCTAGCCCCTTAAACCGGTATTTTGGTTAAACAGGTTTAATTAGTGATACCGTCACCGGCTTTCTTTTAGGCCAAACCGCCCAGCCCTAGCTATGCACACCATTGTCTATAAGAGGGTTAATCACGATGTTAATTAGAGACAAACAGACCTCTTGCCTGTTTGGCCAAGAGTAACATTCATACCTGTGCAATTATAGAGTTCTCGCTTCATCTCTTTATGAATGACTCGTGTATCCTCTGCCTCATCCATCTCATCGTGCGGATCTGTAGCCAGGATAGGTTCAGACATATCGATATCAGTTTCATGCACATCTTCAACATGTCTGTGATATGCCTCAGAGGTAGTTGGAATAATATCTGTAGTTTGGTTGCCAGTAGAATGTAAGGTGACTACATCACCATTTCCTAAGACACTAGAAGATTGAGATTCTAGATTAGATTCTGTATTTGTTACTTCTGATGGTCCTATGTCACCAGGAATGGTATAATGATTTTGAAAGACAGGTGCATTAAGTTCATCATTATCATCACTAAGTCTTCTCACGAGAAAATCAGTTGAAGGTGGAATCACACTGTCAACGTCAATGTTCCTTTTGCTCTCTGTCGAAGATAATTCTTTGCTTCTATCAACTTTCATTTCATGTGGAAAATACCAGAGAAATGGACAAGGAAGGAACAGCAAAAAGGCACAGATTAACAGTGCTAGCCACCAGGCACCCACCCAAGATGGATCCGATGGCATTAGTGTTGTTGATTCTGAGCAGAAGAAAAGAAAAGAAGATATTTAGGAGATAAAGCAAAAACAAATGGATGAATCCAATCTGTCAGTCGAGTATATGATGTCACAATCAATTACAGCACATGTAGGCTGACGCCACATTCATAATTGACAGAAATACTCTATGAACTTGGAATAGTCTGTCAGTTGTAGGAATTGTATGTCTTTAACATTTAATAAACATTCTGTTGAATATTTTGAAAATAATTTGACAGGGCGCCGTTGTTCCCATAGGTCCCAGTCGAATTAGTTTCATAATATTCACTAGGTTAGCTGTATATTTACCATGAAATTGGGATTCTGGGAGTGCAGGATTCAAAGTACATAGTAAATTGACCACACCACATACAAAGCATGTGTGGAGTTTAGCTGGACCTCGGCGGGGCATAGCTAAAAGTGGATTCATCAATTGATGATACTGTCAATGCATTCTCAGTGTCAAGACTTTCAAAACCAGCCTTTGCTATTGTATTAGTTCTGCCTTTGTATTAATTTAAACATAATTAAATCATCATATGTTAAAAATTTATTTCATTTCATTGCATCAAGGCACTGAATTTAAGCTTCTAAAAGTATCCAATTTTGACAATTTTATTTTCAAGCATTTTGCTGTGAATATGTACCTTTGGAAAAGAAATTCTGTATGCATAGTTCAGAAGCCTACCACACTGGGGTCCTTACAGCCACATGCGATTGAAATAAGGCTATCGGTAAAAGAGGAGTTGTTTTTTAGAGAAAAGTTCACAGGTGGATGACATGTCAACAGCACTGAATGGTTACGTGAGATACACAACAATGTTATAAAATCTCAAGGGACCCAGCAATTCCCTAATTATACCTAGAGATTCCAAGGGGCAGTTTCACAAAGATGTGTTATAAAACTAAACTAAAATCAGAAATGTGGTTGGAATTCGACCATGATGCTCGACCTTACGATTTTGCAATGAACTATGAATTGACTTCAAATAAAATAAATATAGAAGGCTTATCGATACCCTTATCAACATGGGCCCAAGGGCATGTAACGCTCAACTGGACCATTAGCATTTGAACCATTACTGGTAGACATGATGGATAATTTTTGAAAAATCTAAGATGGCCACCAAAGAAATTAAGCAATCAAAATTCTTGTTTCATATGTTGAAGTCTACCATCATAGGATCATTCCACCAAACCTTTGTTGAAATCGGGCCGCTAATTAAGGAGTAGCATTCTAAATGGTTCTGCAAAATTAAAAAAAAATGTAAATGGCCACCAAAAAATCGACCAATCAAAATCCTGAATATAAGTTTTCATAAAATCTAAGGTTTTCACCCAAAAAATTGACTAATCAAAATTCTTATATAGGTTCTGAAGCTTAGTCCAATAGGGTTCTTCCACTCAAAGTAAGTTGAAATCCACTAAGTAGCATTTTGACAATTTCCAGTAAATTTTTCATAAAATCTAAGGTTTAAAAAAATATTGACCTATGAAAATTCTGTATACAATTTCTGAAGCCTACTCCCACAGGGTCTTTCCAGTCAAAGTAAGTTGACATCTGCCAGGCGGTTAATGGGTCGCGTTTTGAGTTTCCGGTAAATTTTTCATAAAATCCCCCAACAGACCTCCCATTAGTGGGTTGGTCTGTAGTTTTATTAACCACTGCAAAAAATACTTATTGTTCAATCAATACTTGCTAAATCAAATACTCTGCATTTAGCCACCAGAATAAGATTTTTATGCGTGCTTACAAACCCCCATATGCCTATTCCATTTCTATGTATACCCTCAACCAGGCTACTGGTAGGGTACACCCCCCAGCATATGACCTGATAGAGACTGGCACCAGTCTGTACTCACTCCTTGGTGACACCTGTCACTAAGCACGGTCGCGCATGCGCATAGGAGCCCAAATAGGACAGATTTAGTTTTCAAATATTCTGCAAGCAGTACAGTCTGCAAATATTTCAGCTAAGTTTTTATAGCTTTGCGCTGAGTTCAGCTTACTTATTTGAGAGTGCTTCAATTCATGATTATACCTAATATGAAGCCCATCCTCCCTAATTTATGTTTATCGAGTATTTCATGGTTTTTACTGCATTTACTCTGTATATATGTGTTACTGGTTTTCGTGGTGGTATCCCGTTCTCGTGGTAAACAAAATGCCTAAGTCATCATCATCATTTCTATCCCTTAATTAAACTCTAACAGCCTTTATAGTCACTTATATCTAGAATCAAAGATTTTCACACAAAAAATTGACCCATCAAAATTCTGTATACATGTTCTGAAGGCGAACGCATTAGGGTCTGAAGGAACGCATTAGGGTCTGAAGGAACGCATTAGGGTCTGAAGGAACGCATTAGGGTCCTTCCAGCCAAATTAGGTTGAAATGTGGCCAGGGGTTAATGAGGAGTAGCATTTTGACAAATTCCAGTAAACTTTTCATAAAACATGAATTATAAATAGAAAAGTTGAGCTAAACGGAAAATCTTAGTTGAAACAAACAAGGCTTACCAATGTCAGTGAGCTTGACCTTTGACCTTTTAACCCCATGTCATTGTGTGATGCCGTGTCATTATAAGGAAGCTTGTGCCCAAGTTTCGGCACAGTATGATTAAACAAACATGAGATATAAAGAGAAAAGGTGCGCTAAACCAAAATCGGACGATGACGACACCACCGCCGCCGCCACCGGACGACGTGCAGGGTATCACAATAGTTTGTTTTAATTCGTAAAGTCGAGCTAAAAACAGATCAACCAGAATGCCTTTGACATTTACACCAAACTTCACCCATCCTTTGTGAAACCGGCTCTGGGATCAGATCTGTGGATCTATACATTGATAATTACACAAACTAAACCTTGTATAAAGCAAAGCCTTGTCTAAGCAGAATATATTTCAGAAAATTAATTCAATTATCATTTTTATGCATGTGTCCTGTCCTAGGAACACTCTTCAAACCATACACATTTCTGAGTTCCACTGTACCCATCCGCAATAGAGTGATCAATTTCTAGCCATTCCCCATCCATTAAGAGTTAAGCTCCGCCCACTTTCTACACGTTTCAATCAATTTTAACATTTTGAACTCTGGATTCCAAGAATCCCCAATTTCAACGTAACTATACAGGTACAAGCTATCGAATATTTTGAAAGTAATTTGATTAGCTCTTGATGCCTATGCCAGCAACAGCTACCAGTAAAATTAGTTTCAAGATATATAACAGTGTGTGTATCAGATTGTAAATTCACCAAAGTCATAAAATTCAGATTCTTACTGTCGGCACTTTGCCACTTTCATGACGTACCTTAGATGTCATTTAACTGAGACATCAGCTAACAAGTGATATATTTTGATTGACGTCAGATACTTGAGCGAGAGATTAGATCCCCTCATTATTTACCTGTGATTTCCACGTAGATAGATGTCGTCCAAGCTGAGAGAAGCATACCAAGAAATGGACCAATTGACCAGCCAGACTCCACCATGGCTGTTAAGATGAACAATATTATTTGTTAATGATTAGTAACAAGCATTCCAGAGTATGTCAAGACTCCCTCCTATCCTTTTACATGGTTAATACACCTTCTGGAAAATGAGAGTCCCTACTTTTTTTATCATGTTTATAACTTTTCCAGACCTTATTTATCAATTTCCAGACCCAAAATTTAGTATGTCTCAAATCAGTGCCCATTTTCAGAGTGCACAACGTTGCATAAAACTGTCACTATAGGGCATGGTAAATTTGACATTAAATGGGAAGGAAAGAAGGCCTAGGAAGTTATTCGAAGGTGTACAATTTAATTTATTTTCATAAACACAACAGATATTGAAAAAAGTAACCTATCTGACATATTTAGTTTTAATCAAACACAAAGGTAATAAAAATGTAATCCGAACTGAGGTTGTATCACACAGTATTCATGTATTGACGTCCCGTTGCAATGTTCTAGTATTATTGTATAAATTACCAGCTCTTGATGAAATTGTTTGCTGGTGAAACACTAGATCTAAACCAAGCTAAGCTTCTACCAAATTTGCCATGAATGCATTGTTCATTTCAATCAAATGAACTAAACAGGTAAAGATCATTTTCTATTTAACATAATAGACAAGAAACAATAACTTCTTTATGATGTAAGGTATATGGCATTGAATATTTTGAAACTAATTTGACTGGAACCTGTTGTTGCCATATGCAGAAACAGGTTTCAGTGGAATTAGTTTCAAAATATTAACCAACGTTCCTGTCTAATGTGTTGAAATTGAGACTGGGATTTCAAGTGTTAACTGCAGGAAATGTCAATTTCCCTTTCTCCGAGATCTAACAATACTCACCATTCTGTTACTTCTGATATACAGCTGGCCCTGACAGCGCTCTAGGATTATAGACTTAGAAAGCTTTACCGACTCCTGGGAACCGGGTACTCGGCTCCCAACTGCCGAGTACCCGTTTACCATAGAGCTCATATTGTTTGCATAGCCACCAAACAAGAGAAAACTATGGCTTGCCTCCGTGGGGCTTGGAGGCTGGGTCCGTAACAGAATGGTGAGTATAACATCGTCGTGTCGTG
>CM067373.1:128258142-128329466 GCA_034401795.1 Chaetoderma sp. LZ-2023a | reverse complement strand
CAATTTCTGAAGCCTACTCCCACAGGGTCTTTCCAGTCAAAGTAAGTTGAAATCTGCCAGGCGGTTAATGGGTCACGTTTTGAGTTTCCGGTAAATTTTTCATAAAATCCCCCAACAGACCTCCCATTAGTGGGTTGGTCTGTAGTTTTATTAACCACTGCAAAAAATACTTATTGTTCAATCACTACTTGCTAAATCAACTACTCTGCATTTAGCCACCAGAATAAGATTTTTATGCGTGCTTACAAACCCCCATATGCCTATTCCATTTCTATGTATACCCTCAACCAGGCTACTGGTAGGGTACACCCCCCAGCATATGACCTGATAGAGACTGGCACCAGTCTGTACTCACTCCTTGGTGACACCTGTCACTAAGCACGGTCGCGCAATGCGCATAGGAGCCCAAATAGGACAGATTTAGTTTTCAAATATTCTGCAAGCAGTACAGTCTGCAAATATTTCAGCTAAGTTTTTATAGCTTTGCGCTGAGTTCAGCTTACTTATTTGAGAGTGCTTCAATTCATGATTATACCTAATATGAAGCCCATCCTCCCTAATTTATGTTTATCGAGTATTTCATGGTTTTTACTGCATTGTATACTCTGTATATATGTGTTACTGGTTTTCGTGGTGGTATCCCGTTCTCGTGGTAAACAAAATGCCTAAGTCATCATCATCATTTCTATCCCTTAATTAAACTCTAACAGCCTTTATAGTCACTTATATCTAGAATCAAAGATTTTCACACAAAAAATTGACCCATCAAAATTCTGTATACATGTTCTGAAGGCGAACGCATTAGGGTCTGAAGGAACGCATTAGGGTCTGAAGGAACGCATTAGGGTCTGAAGGAACGCATTAGGGTCCTTCCAGCCAAATTAGGTTGAAATGTGGCCAGGGGTTAATGAGGAGTAGCATTTTGACAAATTCCAGTAAACTTTTCATAAAATCTAAAATTTAGCAATCAAAATTCTGAATACAAGTTCTGAAGCCTACCCCAATAGGGTTCTTCCAGTTAAATTAGGTTGAGATCCATCAAGCGGCCAATGACGAGTAACATTTTAAACAAAGGTTGACGGATAGATGACGGATGACAGATGGTTGCCATGCGTATCAGTGACCTTTGACATTTTGACCCAACAGCATTGTGTGATGTCATGGCATTATAAGATGTGTCCAAATTTGGGTTTAGTATGTTTAGCCAAACATGAATTATAAATAGAAAAGTTGAGCTAAACGGAAAATCTTAGTTGAAACAAACAAGGCTTACCAATGTCAGTGAGCTTGACCTTTGACCTTTTAACCCCAATGTCATTGTGTGATGCCGTGTCATTATAAGGAAGCTTGTGCCCAAGTTTCAGCACAGTATGATTAAACAAAAATGAGATATAAACAGAAAAGGTGAGCTAAACCAAAATCGGACGACGACGATACCACCGCCGCCGCCACCGGACGACGTGCAGGGTATCACAATAGTTTGTTTTAATTCGTACGGTCGAGCTAAGAACAGATCACTCAGAATGCCTTTGACATTTACACCAAACTTCACCCATCCTTTGTGAAACCGGCTCCGTGATCAGATCTGTGGATCTATACATTGATAATTACACAAACTAAAACTTGTATAAAGCAAAGCCTTGTCTAAGCAGAATATATTTCAGAAAATTAATTCAATTATCATATGCATGTGTCCTGTCCTAGGAACACTCTTCAAACCATACACATTTCTGAGTTCCACTGTACCCATCAGCAATAGAGTGATCAATTTCTAGCCATTCCCCATCCATTAAGAGTTAAGCTCCGGCCACTTTCTACACGTTTCAATCAATTTTAACATTTTGAACTCTGGATTCCAAGAATCCCCAATTTCAACGTAACTATACAGGTACAAGCTTTCGAATATTTTGAAAGTAATTTGATTAACTCTTGATGCCTATGCCAGCAACAGCTCCCAGTAAAATTAGTTTCAAGATATATAACAGTGTGTGTATCAGATTGTAAATTCACCAAAGTCATAAAATTCAGATTCTTACTGTCGGCACTTTGCCACTTTCATGACGTACCTT
Organism: Chaetoderma sp. LZ-2023a; assembly: GCA_034401795.1. Taxonomy (NCBI): domain Eukaryota; kingdom Metazoa; phylum Mollusca; class Caudofoveata; order Chaetodermatida; family Chaetodermatidae; genus Chaetoderma; species Chaetoderma sp. LZ-2023a. The sequence continues at coordinate 128,327,397 of CM067373.1, read as the reverse complement.
AGATGTCATTTAACTGAGACATCAGCTAACAAGTGATATATTTTGATTGACGTCAGATACTTGAGCGAGAGATTAGATCCCCTCATTATTTACCTGTGATTTCCACGTAGATAGATGTCGTCCAAGCTGAGAGAAGCATACCAAGAAATGGACCAATTGACCAGCCAGACTCCACCATGGCTGTTAAGATGAACAATATTATTTGTTAATGATTAGTAACAAGCATTCCAGAGTATGTCAAGACTCCCTCCTATCCTTTTACATGGTTAATACACCTTCTGGAAAATGAGAGGCCCTACTTTTTTTATCATGTTTATAACTTTTCCAGACCTTATTTATCAATTTCCAGACCCAAAATTTAGTATGTCTCAAATCAGTGCCCATTTTCAGAGTGCACAACGTTGCATAAAACTGTCACTATAGGGCATGGTAAATTTGACATTAAATGGGAAGGAAAGAAGGCCTAGGAAGTTATTCGAAGGTGTACAATTTAATTTATTTTCATAAACACAACAGATATTGAAAAAAGCAACCTATCTGATATATTTAGTTTTAATCAAACACAAAGGTAATAAAAATGTAATCCGAACTGAGGTTGTATCACACAGTATTCATGTATTGACATCCCGTTGCAATGTTCTAGTATTATTGTATAAATTACTAGCTCTTGATGAATCTGTTTGATGGTGAAACACTAGATCTAAACCAAGCTAAGCTTCTACCAAATTTGCCATGAATGCATTGTTCATTTCAATCAAATGAACTAAACAGGTAAAGATCATTTTCTATTTAACATAATAGACAAGAAACAATAACTTCTTTATGATGTAAGGTATATGGCGTTGAATATTTTGAAACTAATTTGACTGGAACCTGTTGTTGCCATATGCAGAAACAGGTTTCAGTCGAACTAGTTTCAAAATATTAACCAACGTTCCTGTCTAATGTGTTGAAATTGAGACTGGGATTTCATGTGTTAACTGCAGGAAATGTCAATTTCCCTTTCTCCGAGATCTAACAATACTCACCATTCTGTTACTTCTGATATACAGCTGGCCCTGACAGCGCTCTAGGATTATAGACTTAGAAAGCTTTACCGACTCCTGGGAACCGGGTACTCGGCTCCCAACTGCCGAGTACCCGTTTACCATAGAGCTCATATTGTTTGCATAGCCACCAAACAAGAGAAAACTATGGCTTGCCTCCGTGGGGCTGGGAGGCTGGGTCCGTAACAGAATGGTGAGTATTGTTAGATCTCGGAGAAAGGGAAATTGACATTTCCTGCATTCTCCTTCGATCAATACTCACCATTCTGTTACTTCTGATATACACCAGATTTGATCAGTAACCTGGTGGGAAGGGCCAAGCCATAAATGCTAATTTTGCCCCTTGGAGAAAGATTTTAGACTTCAAACTTGACTAACGGAGACCTAAAAGGACCGTCAAGTTCACGGAACCGAATCACATTCGCGTCACAGCCCCCCCCCCCCCCTTTTTCCTCCTAAGAAAAGGGAGAGAACTAACGAACATGTATCTCGCCTGAAAACACAAATATGCCAAGAGGGTTAACTACTCCCTGCATATTCCATGTATTAGCCTGGGAATGAGCATGAATATATAAGATGAATGAACATGATACATATACATAATACAAAAAACTCTCACTTATTGAATTACCTTATGATAATTGGACTTCAGACGTACCGCCTCCAACCATTCACCGGTTCGGCCATCAGTGACACAATCTGGTTGACATCCTCTCGCCTGACCATGCCTGCTTTAGGTTCTTTTCTTACCAAAGTGAGAAAAGGGTGAAAAGCAGTGTGGTCACTAACTATCGTTTGAAAACAGCTAAAGCGAGTGGATTGGCTGAGTCTGACACATCCCTCATATAGTAATCCGTGAATGAGGACTCACAGTGCCATTGTGCAACGGCCATGATGTCCTATAACGGAACACCATTGTAAAGGGCGGTCGAGGCGGCTATTCCTCTGACATTGTGTGCCCTTACGCCTTGCACCTGGTGCCCAGTCGCCATCTAGTGAGTAGTCTGAATGCATTCGACCACCAAACGAGAGATAGTATCCATGGATGCGGCGCCATAAGACTTTTTATGGCAGATCCACAGATGTCTATCGTTCGACCGTAACGAGTCAGTCCGTTTCTTGTACTTAGTCAAAGCACGGACCGGGCACCAGACACTGGCATCACGATCAAACCTAGTTAACTTCGGTATAATGATCGGTTTGCCGGGATATCTCAAAGATTGGTTCTTTGACATAACCTCTGCTCTTGGCAGAAGACGCAGACCTTCTCCAGAAACAATAAATCGGTTCCTCTCTGCCGAAAGCGCATGGATCTCACTGCGCCTTCTAGCTGAGGAAGCTGCCAATAGAAAGACCGCCTTTAGAGTCAAATGCTTTAGACTAGCCGAACGCAACGGTTCGAAGGGGTGCTTGGCCAGTACATTAAGCACTAAAGATAGACTCCAGGCTGGAATGACTACCGGTTGTCTCGGTCGGAGATTGCTCATTCCCTTCAACATCACATTTAACTGGGCCATCTCTGGACTATCCCTGTTGGCTAGACAAGGGATAACTGATGCCAAAGCTGACTTGTATCCAGCAACTGTGACGGGAGCTAGTCCTCAAAAGAACAGCTCACAGATAAAGTCTGCTATTTGCTGATAGTGGATTGAAAGGTATCAATACCCTTTTCTTCACACCAGTCTGCAAATCTGTTAACCTTGTTGTTATATGACTTGAAGGTTGACCTCCTTCTCGCAGCCGCGATGAAATCAGCAGCCTGTCGAGAAAAGCCTTCCGACGTGGAACGTTGTTTGATAACATCCACGCAGTCAATTGAACATTTCGGGACGCTCGTGTAGGAAGCGTCCCTTGGCCTGGGAGATTATGTTCGGAATCTCGGGCAACTGCACAGGATTTTCCACCAGCAGATCTAGAAGATCCGTGAACCACGCCCTGCTCAGCCAATACGGCGCTATTAGCAGGACCAGACACGGTTCCTCCCTGACCTTCACCAATACCTTCGGTAGAAGAATGGTGGGTGGGTACGCGTAAGCGTGCATCCCTCTCCAGCTTATCGCCAGAGCGTCTGTATCGACGGCATTTGGATCTGTAATCGGCGAGACATATGTCATGATTTGAGCATTTTCCTTTGTGGCGAACAAGTCCACGTTGGGTTTGCCCCAATGCTCGAAGATCCGTCGCAGAACTGGAGGGTTGAGGGACCATTCTGTTGGCAGGATTCTCTGTCTGCGAGACAAAGCATCCGCCAGAATGTTCAATCGGCCAGGAATACGAGCTGCTTTCAAAACAACCGAGTAATTCCTGCACCATTGAATCAAGTGCCACACCCTGATACACAGAGTGGGCGACCTGGTCCCGCCTTGGCGATTTATATATGATACTACTGTCGAATTGACCGACCGTATCAATATCACCTTGCCCCTGATCATCGGAAGGAACTCTTCCAACGCCAGTTCCACTGCCATCATTTCCAACAGATTGATATGCAGCTTACTCTCCGGGAGAGTCCATGTGCCCGAGACCTGGTGTTCTCCCAGGCAGGCACCCCACCCTTCCAGCGATGCATCCGTGTAGACGGACAGCTGGGGGCGGGGTAGGTGCAGCGAAACCCCTAATAGGAGATTCTGACGCTGTTTCCACCATAGAAGATGCGATATTATCGGCTCCAAAACTGGCACCAGTTTTGACAGGGGTTCTGTTCTCTGTTTCCACAGAGACATCAGATACAACTGGATAGGCCTTCGCATTAGAGCAGCGTACGGGATAACCTGCTCCATGGAGACCATCATGCCCAGCATCTGAAGGAACCGCCTCGCCTGAATGTGGTTTCTCACTCGAAAACTCTTGAGGATGGCTAACAGAGACACCACTCTGGACTCTGACGTGTAAACCCTGCCCTCCTCGCGGTCGAATCGCATCCCCAAATAAACGAAACGTTGAGTGGGCGTCAACTCGGATTTCTCCTCGTTGACTATGCAGCGTAGATCTGAAAGTAACTTCAGAGTCAGAGCAGTATCCACGTTCAACCTGGCTGCCGAGTCTGCCTTGAGCAGCCAGTCGTCTATGTAGGTGTGTAGCGCCACGTTCTCTTTTCTGAGAAACGCTGTCACCGCAAGGACCACTCTTGTGAAAACCCTCGGAGCTGTCGACAGGCCAAACGGGAGAACTGTAAACTCCCATACTTGATTCTGAAACGCAAATCTCAGAAACCTGTGCCAACTCCGATTCATAGAAATGTGGAAATATGCATTTTTCAGATCGATCGATACACACCACATTCCTTTCCTCAATCCCGCATTACCGACCTCGGCGTTTCCATCTGGAACCGAGGCGTATGGATAAACCAATTTAATGGCCTGAGATTGAGTATGGGTCTCCATCACCCTGTGCTGTTGGGGACAAGGAACATGTTTGAATAGAAGCCTGGAGTGTTTCGGTTTGCTGGTTTTATTGCTCCCTTCAGAAGCAAACCCGACACTTCCTTTTGAACGGCTTCTAACTTGTCTGGCTCCCTTGGTACGGGTGTCCAGACAGGTGCCAACGACAGATTTTGTGGTGGAAAGTCCCACCACTCCGGCATGTAACCCTGGGATAACCATCCCAGGACCAGACTGTCTGACGTCACACCTTGCCAGGCCTCGACGAAACGCATGAGCCTTCCACCCACCATAGACGCCTCGACGTCTAAACGGGGTTGTCCGGCTCACAGTCCGCCGCCCCCCCTCTTTCTTAACGAGAGAGAGAGAGAGAGAGAGAACCATTTCGTTCTAGGCACGACGGGTATAACTGGCACCGCTGTTCCTGTCGCACAGGCGCGGTCCAGGCGGATATGAAGGGAGCTTTCGTACCCTCAGGTACGCTTCGGCCCCTTCTGTCCGCCCTTTGAGGCCTTACCCTTACCCTTCCCCTTGCCCTTCCCGCCTCTAGGGCGGTCAGGAGCAACATTGGGGAGGGTAGGCGCCTCTACAACCTTCCTGGGCTTCTTCGCCGGCGGCGGCTCTGAAAACCCAGCTGAAGCAGAAGTCGCAACAGGCCTAGCTTTCGCCTTGCTCTTATGCTTCTTCTGCTCCTTTGAAGGTTGTCCCGTTAGCGGTTTCCCCACAGGCCCTAGTGCGTGCGCTTGCCGCACTAGCTCTAGCTGTAGGTTTACCGCTAACCGATTCTGCGCGATACTGGCGGTATCCTCTAAGATGGCCCGCGCTTGGCCACCGAAGATGCTAGGCCCTGTCAGGGGCGTCCCAAGAAGACGCTCCCTGACTGCCGTAGCCGGATGCATATGGTCAATGACCATTTGCCTCCTGGATTTCGTCACACGCGCTTGCACCCTTGCCAATGCGTCCATCGACAGCACCAGGCCGTCATTGACACATGAAAGCGCCACAGGTGGCACAGGGTGGCCTGCCCCGCTTCAGCCCACACCGACTGAAGGAGACGATAAGAGTGGTTGACAGCGCTCATCGCTGCCCTCACACCCTCATCGCATAGGGACAGGACTTCTTCCTGGTGTACCTGAGACTTGTCCACAAGTGCCGGACCGGGGTGACCCGCCACGGCACTCTGGACGCCCAGTACCCATCGGTCATCCTCCGTGACCGACGGGACTACACCATACCTGTCGTATTCCCCCCGCGGAATACGACATCTTGCCCGCACCTCCCTGGAGGCCGCAGGGAGCTGACCCTTGGTCATCAGTTGTTTGCTATAAATAGCATCCAACCATTCTATGAACCGTGGATCCAGTCCCACTGAGTGGATCCGGGCCGCGGGCAAAATCCCCGTCCTGATCGACGCACGGGGCGCTTCTTCATCGGCCGTGGCCGAAACCACAGACGGGTCAACCCTGGCTAGCCACGCCAGAGCATCTGACCAATCTACCTCCGATGAAGACACCCCCGCAAACACGTCACCCGTTGACGTGCTCACGGGTCTGCCAGCCACGGCCTCCCAGCCAGGAGCCACGGCTGACACGCCAGGCACTCCGGTACCACACGGTTCCGCCGCCACCCCATGAAACACTCCGGTCCATGGGGTAGGTCCGCACGGAAAACCGTACGGACCCGTAGCAGTCGCGGAACCATAGCCGGACACGGGCGCCAACGGCACCCCACGTCCGACTGCCGGACCAGGCGAGATAGGTGAGTACCACGCCCGGCCCGGCACACCCGTTCCCGTGACGGCTGGTGCCAAACCAAGCCGCACGGAACCGGTGCACGGTAACGGATTTGCCTCAGCCACAGGCGGAGCCGCTGACCTGGCTTGCGCCAAACCAGACAAATGGAGGCCGGTTCCGTCTAGGACGGAATCAACCTCCATATTCTCCACCTGCGGCTTCACGGGCCGCAGCAACCTCTCCTCCTCGTCTTCAGACTCCGAAGAGTCGTCACTAGACGAGTCAACCGTGGAACCGTCCTGGTGGACGGCTCCAACACCTGACAGACCGGCCACCGCTACTGGACCACCCGGAGGTGGCCACAGAGAAACAGAAACCCATCTGGCCGAAGCCAGACGGGACTGCCAGGGGGCCGTACGAGACGGCCCCCTCGGTAACCAGTCCAGAATCCTGTCCGAGGACAGGATCCGTACCAGGCATGGGGAGAAACTGGCCCCCAACCTTTGGTAGCAGGGACGACACCAGCGTGGGCAGAACGCTATGCAGAAAAACCCTGTACAGCCGGACCAAACCACGCCGGCGGTGCCATCTCCGCCACCTCCAGCTGGGGACGTGGAGCACCCGCACCGGCCGAACCGGGCGCTCCACGATTTACTCTCGGACCGCCTGACCCCGCATCAGACCCAGCCAAGTCCTTCTGGCAAGGAACTTAACCATCATCTCAACGGACCACACTGCACAAACATTACACCTATGATCAATATTACACAGGGAACACCTAAAACAGACATGGTCCTTGAACACGAAACGGACAAACTTATGGCATTCGTCACATGATGGCGGGGCTGGCTTGGCCTATAACATAAACTCAAACCTACAATAAACAAGCGGAACGAGACCCGGATGGAAGGCAGACAATTAATTTTCAAATAATTTGACTCATAAATTAACTGTAACCCTCCCGCACCCCACCCCGCCACGTTACAACAACGATCGCATTGACTATGACGACAAGAACGAGGCGGGCATTAAACACACCCATAATAGATCCTCCAGGATGTGTAACGGCTCCAGGAATCATATCGCATAGCATTCGGGGTATATTTACTAATCAATATAAATTATACTCCTAACGAAAGCAGCACGATATGTGAAGAAAACAACAAAATGTATAACAAACTGCTGTATCACACGGTAAAACCGCAGACCACGCATCTACTCAAGAATTTTTAAACCACCGATCATTGCAAACCGATCGTGATCGCACGTAAACTTGATCATTCTAAAGTTTCCGGTACCATTTTTAGTACGCAGCACCCAGAACAAGATGCGCGAATTAATGAAAAATTTTTCTTCACATAAACATCCGAGCGACCGGGTGTGACGTCACCCGCTCGGATCCTATGGAGAACGACGTCAGCCGATATTCGTGTTAGAAATACCGTAGCATAACACCTATTTTCATATCTGCCGATCGCCTGTGGGGGGTTAAAGAAGGCGATCGTCTGGCATATATCGTTGTTAGCACACGTCCCAGATTCTATGGGGTCAGAAATTGGAACATGCGACACAGCGAAATTTAGAGACCTAAGTCTTTTAACTATGGATAATAAAGAACGATACAACCTGGTTATCTTCAGTGGTATTCTCCATAGTATCCTTTAGTTAATCCTTTCACGAACACACAAACTATCACAGATTAAAGACTTAGATTTTCTTTCACAAAAAACACTAAAATCCTCAATGCAGAAAGCATGTATTGCTCTTGTTGCTATGCAAACAAGAATGAGCTCTATGGTAAACGGGTACTCGGCAGTTGGGAGCCGAGTACCCGGTTCCCAGGAGTCGGTAAAGCTTTCTAAGTCTATAATCCTAGAGCCGCTGTCAGGGCCAGCTGTATATCAGAAGTAACAGAATGGTGAGTATTGATCGAAGGAGAAAGGTTATTCTACAGAACTGAGCTATGCGTAGCATACAAGACATTTTCTTTTGAAGAATAATATTACTTCATAATCTAAGATGTTAAAATATATAACGTACCTACATAAAAAGTAGATTTCGTCCCATGACTATTATCTACAAGATAAGTAGTACCGAGACTTTCCATAGGCGACTCAGCCATACCGAAGAAAAAGAACACAACGGAAATAATGGTGAATGCAACTTGGCTGGAATGTCGTCTTTCAGCTGCGTCATTGTCTACAATTGTTCTATTTGGGGCGGTGGTTGATGCTAGTTGTTCGCTACTACCAAGCGGTCTACACAGAAGATTACTCTGAATCTTAGATAGTGTATTAGGATGGTATTCGATAGTGAAATGTGGCACAGCCATTAAACCTATACAGATTGAGGCTAAGGTGAAGAAGACAGCAATTACTTTCGCTTTGTTAAAGCGATTTCCAAAATGGCTGATAAACAGTAGAATGGTTAGTCTACCAAATTCAGGCATCATGTAAAGAAGACCCATACTGCCGCTGCTGAAACTATATCGACGTTCGACCGATGACAGGATTCCGGTAGTCGCATACCAGAATACTGCGTCGGCTGCACTCAGGAAGAACAACACCACTGTAAAGAATCGGATGTCAGTATACCAAGATCTAGCACAGCAGGCGTTTCTCTGTTCTCGGGTGACAGAAGTAGAGCATTCTGCATTATTTGAATTGGTTGGCACTAATGATAATACCAAGGAATCATCATCATCGTCGTCAATCAGAGCAAGTTTGCTTGATGCATTCATATGGATAGCATCCATTTCCTGCAATAGTTGAATCAGATAAGTTATTTGTCATGCAAATAAAATGAAAACATAAATAACTAATCAATAAACTACTTTATTAACCATTTCACTCATGAGACAGCAGTATCTCAATGGACCTTTCCAGTTTTAGCTATGCAACGCCCATCTCTAGCTAAGCTCCACCCACAGCATGCTCGTGTTGGGATAGATCGATCTCTGAACTCCCAGACTATGAATTTCCAGAAAACTATACAGGCAAGCCGTTAAATATTTTGAAACTAATTTGACTGGGCGCTGTTGCTGTCCATTCAAATTAGTTTCAAAATATTCAACAGAATATTTAATAAATGGTAGACATACAATTCGTACGTGTCAGACTATTAAGAGTTAAAGATGGGTCAAATAGAATCATTTATGACGTAATGATTATGACATCATCCTACAACCAGTTTAGCTGATTATATAGATGGATATGCTGGAAAGGTTGCTGATAAACTTCTGAAGATTTTCTCATTTTGAACATAAAGATGTTGCTGCCATTTAATTACTTAGAATATTTCACACATCCTTAAATCTGGTCAATAGGGTTGAAAGGGTTATTATCCATTAATAGCAAGGCGAGCCAAAATTGACTTTTGCAGTGATCATGAGAATTGTCCATTTGAACGCCAAGAAAACACTATTTTTTTACATTATACCATTCAAATAATTGGCTCAATAACTGATCCAGTCAGTCTAGTGGTAAATTTTCAAAAAGTATTATTATTATTATTATTATTATTATTATTACAATAGTAACAGACACGCTACCACACATTTGAATTCACCTTAGGTTTTATGCGCTTTACTTACCAATCTCTGATAGTCATCCATTTCGCTATCACTGTTAGTCTTATTTCGTAAATACTTTACGAGAGAGTCAGCCATATGTACTATTACCAGGGTATGACAATACTGGTCCGTAAGTGGAACAGGAAAAAGTATCAGCAAGATGCCATAGTCATGAGATTAAGACATTTGCAATCTACATATCAGAATTATCTTGCACGACACCAAATTATTTTGCATGACACCAATATCATGAACCTTCAATTAAAGGTTATATCACATTGTGTATGTATCCAGACACACAGATATAAAGTTTGAATTTGAACACAACTTTGAACGCAGTTAATCTTCATGGCAGATACATCCTTTACTTGCAATGTACCGGGAATACAAATTCCATAATTTTACAATAAACAGTTATTCACCGACACCATGGAAACACAGTAATATAACGGGCTTGAATATTCGATCGCCTTGTTTATCAAGGATGTAGATGACAGGTGGCACCAGGAATGCTGAGAAAATCAATGACGAGTACAAGGTATACAGGTAGTAATTTATGCGAGCTATACAAGCCCATTGTTCCAGCGATTGATCCAGACATCTCACACTCTGATCGACCTGCATGGAAAAAAAAGAAACAATTTCACCATTTACATGTAGCACTCAATGTGACCAAAACGGCTTCTGTTGTGGTCTTGACAAATGTCCATTTGGAGACCGAGATTATTTTTGAAAATTTACCATTGGAATGACTGGTTCTATAACCGTGCCAGTCACTCAAGTGTAAAATTTTCAAAAATAGTCTTCTCTTGGTCTGCAAATGCACATCTTCTATGGGAAAATTGAAATTTTGTTGAAAATATGTGACGCTAAAAGGTTAATCAGTACATTCCTGGAGGGGAAATGGATAATTTTAAATGATCCCAAGCGGTCGGCGAGTATGGGTGCTATTTGCCAATATATGTTATGGTTAATATTCAACTAATGGGCATTGACTAAGCAAATCTTTTACGAATTGTGAGCATTAATGAGTCAAAATGGAGATACAGAGATTCTAGTGATGAAAAGGTCTGCCATATGGAACACATGACATAGAATCTGAGGTTTGCCCATACTTTAATATACATGTCAAATACAGGTGCGTCCCCTATACTGATAAACTATTTCTAGGTTTTTCATAAGGAGTTAATTTTTGGATATTGCGTCCGTCATATTTTTCTAATATCCTCGCATTCTGGAAGGATAGGGTTCATGTGCCCTACTTTTCAAAGTACTAGAATGACCATTGTCCCTGAAATGACTGGATATCAAATTTCACAGTACCCGTACAGGTATTTGAAACTAATTTGACTGGAAGCTGTAGATGTCTATAGCCAGCAACAGCATCCAGTCAATGTTGTATCAAAATCTCCAATGTCAGAACATTTCTTATGGGCAGGACACATCAAAGGCCCTAGAGAGAACAAACGAGATTGTTTCTACTCTATGGTCTTTGATGTATCCTGTCAATGTTGCTATGAAACAAATTGATTATGTGATGTCTAAGCAAAATATGTGCATAGGCACTACTTCTGGGCTCCTGTTCATATGGAGGCACAATCCTCAACCCTGATCAAAAGCAAGTAGTCAGCCGCTTAAGCACCATGCCAACTAATGTGGCAACGTCAATATTGATCTAGAGAGGTTTGTCAATGACGCGACCAACCAAAATTGTCATATAAGAGGACCCTTGAGGAACAGATAACAACCATGGACATAAACTTAAATACCTGGACGAAGACGGATATTCTGGGCCTCATCGTGGCTCCGAGGTGAAACACCTAGTGGCTAACCGCAGCATAACGCTCTATCACAACATGACTACATCACATTATGCATATCAAGATGGTGCTCGTCCTTTGGTACACCAGGGAGGGAGGGTGCCGGGTCCTAAGCGGCCCACCCAAGCAACTGGTGGCCCACTGTGACTCAAGGAGCCAGGAGGCGTAGGTGGTTAAATGCTACTGGCCAAGCTCTAACATCAACATCAAAGCCACTTAAAATATGCCAGTGGAATGATGAAGGAGTAAGGAAGAAGAAAACAGAACTACAACAAAGACTTAAAGAAGAGGATATAGATGTGGCATGTATCCAAGAGTCGCACCTCCATCCTGACCAGCGCTTCTTTATTCGAGGTACCAGACCTTTCGACATGACCGCAAAACAAGAAGCAAAGGTGGAGTGATGACATTAGTAAAAATTGGCATTCCAGCCACAGAGAAAGTCATAGAGACTGGAGAAGAAGCTGAAGTCCTGCAGGTGAATATTTCTCTCAAAAATAGATCCATCCAAATTCTGAACTTCTATTGCCCGCAAGATAAAACCCTTTCGCTTGATAATATCTCTGCATCGGAGGAAAACTGGCTGATAGTTTGGCTGATAGTTGGAGATTTTAATAGTCATTCCCCAAGCTGGGGTTATCAAGAGATCGACAACCGTGGTGAAGAAGTCGAAAACTGGCAGGATGAGAGCAGACTGATACCGATAAACAAACCTGATGACCCTACTACCTTCTACTCTAGGAGATGGCACTCGACAACACCACCAGATCTAGCATTCTCAACAGAAGATTTGCACAGAGTTACGCAACGTGAAGTCGGCAATCACCTTGGAGGCAGTGACCACAGACCCATTAACATCACACTGGATGTAGACAGACAACCTCCACTCAGCAAGCCTGTGCCACGGTGGAATTACAAGAAAGCGAACTGGTCACATCTCCAAGAGCTATTGGATGAGTTTTCACATAGTGTTCAGACTGAAAATAACATAAATAAAGTAGTTGACAGCCTCAACAATGCCATCAGTCTGGCTGCCAAAAACAGCATCCCCTGCCAGGAAATCGTACAAACCATACTGTAATTCCGATCTACAATCCCTTCATAGTAAACTGGAAGAAGCTAGAGTTAATGCAGAAAGGAGCCCTGGTGAAGAAAACAACACAACCCTTAACCGTGCTAAAGCAAAATTTACCAGAGCAAAACTGCAAGCTACTAGAAAAAGCTGGCATGAGAAAACAGAAGGCCTCAATATGGACAAAGATGGTAAGAAACTGTGGAAACTGACTCACCAGTTAAATGATTAAAAAGCACCAACATTACAGATTATTCTTAAAAGCAATGGTACAACACATACTGGAAAACGTGCAGCTAATATGATACTAGATTATTTACAGACTGTTGGAGAACTAGCCATAAGCCCCAAGCAGAGAAACCAAGTGAGGGAAGAGTTTAAACATTTTCCGGAGAACACAGACTGTACAGATGGCTGCATGAACGTCCCATTCTCAGAATCAGAGCTAGAAGCAGCACTCAAGACACTGAAGAAGAAGAAGAAATCACCTGGCCCAGATAACATTACAAATGAAATGCTGCTGCACCTGCGCACTGCCACCAAGCGGAAGCTACTGGATGTATACAACATAAGCTGGTGCACAGGTGATGTACCGTACCACAGATCTCGAAAGACGCCATAGTATGCCCGATACTGAAGAAAGGAAAGAACAAGACTAAGCCTGATAGTTACCATCCCATCAGCTTATTAAGCTGTGTGGGAAAGCTTATGGAAAGAATGGTGAACTCCCGACTGATGTGGTACCTTTAAGAGAACAACATCATTGCCAAAGAACAGGCAGGCTTTCGCAGATGCAGGTCGACAGAAGATCAGGTTGCCAATGTCGCCCAGGACACTGAGGATGCTCCTCAGGAGAAAAAACATGTGTTAGCAGTCTGGGTAGATCTTAAAATTGCCTACGACAAAGTGTGGAAGGACGGACGGCTATTGAAGTTAAGAAGATACAACATCAGCAATAACATGCTCATGTGGACACAACATCTACTCCATAACAGAACAGCACGAGTACAAATCGATGGCTTCAAAAGTAAGAAGAAAAGTTAAAAACGGTGTTCCCCAAGGTGGAGTACTATCACCAACACTTTTCCTTCTCTTCATAAATGATATGATTAGGATTCTTCCAAGAAATGTCAATGCTGCACTGTATGCAGATGATCTGGTCTTCTGGTGTAAAAAGGAATACATTGGCACAGCACAAGTCAGAATCCAAGAGGCCCTTGACAAACTTGAGGCATGGACAACAGAATGGGCGGTAGAAGTGAATAAGAACAAGACGGTCCACTCAACGCTTACCCTATCCACCAAAGTAAAGGCAGCCAATCTGACCTTCAAAGGTATCTCACAGAAGAAGAAATACCAACATACCTGGGAGTCACTTTAGACAAGAAATTCAAATGTAGTCAATTGTGAACGCAAGAAGAAGAAAACTTAAATCCAAATGAGGCTTTATCCACACTCCAGAGTATCTAGTATGTACGATTACTGTATTCTGCGGCTGTAGTGGACTCCAGAGCAATCAATTACATTAAAACTTCAGCGACCAATGCAATAGGAGTCATCAAGAATAACAAAAGAGCTAGACGCTACACTACAGACCCACTCGTTGTAAAGCTGTCCACCAAGTAGAAGGCACTACAGCCCCCCCCCCCCCCCCCCCCCCTTCTATCAATTTAAAAGTCACAGCAAAAACCGCAGTTGTCATACTTCACCAGATCAGTGAAAACCTGAAAGAACTCGCCACTCGACCAGGGGCGTCATGCAAGCCGAAAAGTTGGGGGAGCCCATTGGTGGTGAGTCACAGAGGGGGTCCGCTCCATGGAAGCAGGGGTTTATGGGGTCTTCCACCAGGAAATTTTTTTAATTAGATGCTCTGAGAAGTGTTTTCCTGCATTCTGAGTGATAATTGAGCATCAGTATTGTCCTTTGAGATTATGACTTTTTTAACTTTCATATTACCATTAGCAATGTGAAAGTTAAAAATGTCATAATCCCAAAGCATAATACAGATGCTTAGTTATGATTGAATAGCACGAGAAACACGCAGTAACTTAGCCAGGGGTGGGGGGGAAATCTTGCTAAGGCAGCTAAATCATGTCCGTAACACATACAAGTTTCTGGACGTCCCAACTCCCAAGCCACCTTTAACAAGTTAATCTACATTGAAAATTATAACTTTTTGAATTTCCAACGTTGTTGATGTCTTCTTGTCATGCTTGTTCATTGCTATGTTGAGACTTTTTGTTTTAATTATGCTACATCAAGACAAAGAATAGTAGAATACATGCTACTTTCTCGGTAGAATAAAATAATTGGCAATGCTGAGATAGCTATTTTCTCTTTATTAAAGAAATTTAAGCAGATTCCGACGTCTAATTGGTATGCGGGGTGGCGCCTTTTAAGTCCTCACTCAAGTAGGGTGGCGCCTTTGTAGACCTCGCTCCCTCTGAAGTGAAAACCTGGCTACACCACTGGAAACAGGCTGGGTCAGCTGTCAGAATACAGCATGTGCATCCATGCCATATTCCCACGCACCACGTAACACACTTGTACCGGCAGAATGACAGTCACAGGAGTGCCATTACATGCACAGTGCTCAGCAATGGCATGCCATGTTCTCATGTAAGCCTACTTTTACAGTTTTAGTTATGTATATTTAGCTGTTTCACGATCGGACAAGCCGCTGTTAAAAAAATTTGGAAAATTATTTTTGTGGTGGGGGTCTGTGCACCTTGGGCCACTGCACTCGACAGCAGATTCTTTGGCAGATGACATCACATCAACAGATGACTGAGTTTATGTTCAGAGTGGCACAGGCTCAGAGAGTTGCTGGATCTAAATCTCTAAAAGCCTCCTGGACCACTAGCAAATCTGTGACCTATAGTGATTCTTAACAGCATCCAGAAGACCTTGTCCAAGGTAATACTGTGCCGCATTCCTAGAAAAGATTGACAGTTTCACTGGAGCCTAACAGAGAAATTTTAAATCAGGACGATGTTGCACAGACATCTTATGCGTGCAGTGAATGCTTCTGTCAGTAGTCATGTCCAAGCACTGGGACTTACACAAGATTGATATCAACATGTCATGGGTCATTGACACTATCAAAAGATCAAAGACTCTGGGCATAATAAATCAAGCTGGATGTAATGACGCTGAGCTGCGATTAGTCACACTGCTATTGGCAAATACCACGTTAAAAGTGCAAGTAAAAAATGTAGTCTTCTGGCGTTTCAAACCGCAATTGGTTCTGCACAGGGAGATGGCCTCTCTCCGGTGATCTTTACAATGTACTTTGCTGCATCAGTGCGAGAGCACTCCACAAGACCAAACCCACCAATATCTACTCTGGGCCTCACACTAAAGATGGAGTATACAGACGATGTAAACTTCATAGATGAGGACGGTGATAACTACATCCGTGCATCCCGAACTTGGTGCTCAGTACTTCATGCGATTGATGGCCCTCACCGTGCTAGGTTTATCCCTATTGGTTCCATTGTGTGGAACTGGTGGATCAAATGGCACGCTTTCTGTTTCCTCCATGGTATGCATTCAGGATCAGTTGGATATGACGAGACAGCTTAAATTATGCGGAAACTCATGTCGTTACTGCTGTGGTTTCGTTGGTTGAAGTGCTTAGAAACTGGTGTGTCATATCTCTCATTTTTGCATAGGCTTGTGATCGAGCGAAGGTGCTCTTGTATCCTAATTTTGAATGCTCTTAACATTTCCTCTACATACTGCTTATTGCAGTATTTGCAGGTCAGGAGATAGACAATGTTTCCTGTTTGGAAGTTATCAAAGATTTTTGCCCTGTGTGGCTGCTCTTGAAGAATATGTTCTTATCAATTTTTATCCAAACGTAGCAATTTTTTGTATTGCATTCTAGAAACAGGTTCATATTTGGTAGCTCCTTGTCATTTTTAGTGGGCATTTTGGCCCTTACAATGGCATCTTTGCTTGTTTTGTTATTTCTATATGCGAAGAAAAGGTGGGGTTTTTCTGGGAATGCTAGTCTGCAGCGCTGACTCACATGGAGAATGGGCCAGTATTTGTTGATTATTCTTTTTAGAAATATCCGTGTTCCGGTGAATTCACACACAAAGACGGGTCTGTTGTTTTTGTTGGTGTGGGGTGTTGTTGGTGAATTGAGGAGCGCTGGACGTGACTTGTCACATGCTTTATTCTTGACGGTTGTCAGGATGACTTGTGTGTATCCTCTAGCCATGAAATAGCCTTCTAGTAAGCTGTGGTTTTTTTTAAAGCCCTCGTCCTTAGTGTATATTCTTCTGAGGCGTAGAAACTGGCCATAGGAACGCTGACGGGTGGGATGACAGGTTTTTAATACAGGACGAAAGATATCGGTTGGCTGTCTGTGTTTTGGACCATGGTGTCCAAGAATGCGACATTGGTTCTGGAGTAGTCCATGGTGAACTTTATGGTGCTATGTCCCGAATCCATATGTTGGAAGAAATCCCAATCCATACTCCCATATCATAAAGATATCATCAATGTATCTTATCTATAGAGATTTAGCAAGTATTTCTTTGATGTCTCCCATGAAGATGCATGCGTATGGCCTAAGACCAATTTCAATAAATTGAGCATGGCCCTGGTGGTGAGTGCGCCTGGCAGTGATTGCCATAAGGGTCCTTTTGAGGGTATATACCAGCAAAATACAGCCTGGGACCCCCAAAGGTAATGGCAGTGGGTCCCATGGGACCCCTGAAAATCTTATATGATTGTTAAAGACTACATAGTTATAGAGGTTCTTGCATAAAAATACCTGCCAAATCTAGAATGGGACATACATGATTCATAGTTGTGGGTCCATGGTACCTTCTAATTTTTGCATGGATGAGATAATACTGCTTGGGAACTCCAAATTTGAGTTTTGAGACCCCAAGATTTCAGCTGGGGACCCCCAGATTGCAGGGTATGGGGTCCCTGGTACCTCCAAAATTTAGATGTCATGAGAAACACAGGTGCCTAGTATGCTATGTTTCATCGAGAATTTAGCTACTGCCCATAGGTCCTCTTGATTTGGTATGTTTGTATACAGTGAAGTGACATCCATTGTTACGAGTAATGAACTGCTTTTTGCATGTCCGAATTCCTCTACCTCACTGATAAAGTATGTTGTGTCTTTGACAAGAGATTTTATTTTTGTGACGTGCACTTTGATGTGTCCGTCGACAAAACTGCTGATTAGTTATGTCGGGCAGCCGTTTCCACTGATGATTGATCATGTGGGGATAACATTTTTTTCCTTGGGGACTTTTGGTAAGAGGTAGAATATGGCGGTGGATGATTTTGGAACCAGCCAACCTGCTGTGGCGGCATCCATTTCCCCATCCCTGACTAGTTGGTCTAGTCTTTTTGTTGACTCGACCGATATGTTTTTCTATCACGCTGCATGACAGGTTTTTTAATAGAAATTTTGGTCTGATAGCTCTCATAGCTTCAGCGATATAGTCATCTTTTTGACTGGACCACTGCTACTTGGCCCTTATCTGCCCTGACGATGATTGAATGGGTATCTTTGAGATTTAGAAGAGCACTTGTCTCTTGATAGGTCCAGTTGCTCTTGTTTGTCTATGTCTACTGAACTCATAGCTGGTGGCTTTGATAAACGATTTAAACGGTGTATCAAGCATGGGTGGAGGCATGGCGGTTTTCTTGGGTGCGAATTTCCTTTTAATGGGTCGTGTCACTTCTCTCTGGTTATGAGTCAGAGAGTAAACAGTAAGGTAGGTGTGGGAAGTGGATCAGCGCATTGTTCTGAAGAATGCTTGTAGGTCAGTGTACAGACTTCCCATGTTTGGTTCAACCACTGTGGGACTGAAGCCTAGGCCAATGTTTAAGACACTCATTATGTCTGGGTTCAATAACTTATCTGTGAAATTAAAGACAAAAGGTGATGAATATGATATTGATTCTGTATTTTCAGAGTTCTTTCTCCACTGTTATTGTTACAGTTGAGTGAAGTAGACACAAATGTATCAAAATAATTTGGAAAGTTTCGTGAACAGGCGCATACTGCACCATCTTTATGTTTATAGAAAGATAGATGGCACATAGTCATTTCCTACGGGCACATAAATTAGAAGCCAAATGATATAGTTCTTATATAGCGTCTGTGCTCAGTGTTTCTATCAGTGGTCTGGGTTGTGCCCTCTGTGGTCTGTACAGCTGCCTGGGTTGGTGGTTTTGGCAGTATGGGTCCCTTCTGGTGGAGCCTGTCTGGCATCTGGTATCACCTCTGTTGGCTCTAGTGCTGGAGTTTTGTCCCTTTTGTTGGTTTGGCCTGTGCTACTTCGGACACAGTTAATAGATTAGGAAAAAGTCATTCAATAACCATCTCCGTATAGCTGCAGAACAAATCAAGAATGCTAATCTCTTCCTGAAGAAAGACCAGACCAAGATTACCCATCTACACCTTTTGCCGTCCCAGCTTTTTGGAAACTACATGAAATCCCCCCCCCCCCCCACAGACCCCCCATGAGGGTTGGTCTGTTGTTTTATTAACCACTATAAAAACACACTTACCGTTCAATCACTACTTGCTAAATCAATTATCTGCATTGAGCTATCAGAATAAGATTTTTATGCCCGCATACACACCTCCCCATGCCTATTCCTATTAATATGGACCCTCAACCAGGCTACTGGTTGAGTCCCTCTCCAGCCTACTGACAGGTATAGACTGACACCAGTCTATACTCACACCATAGTGACGCTTGTCACTAAGCGCGCTTGTGCATGCGCACTGGAGCCCAAATAGGAAACAGATTCACTTTTCAATTATTCTGCTTGCAGAACAACTGCTTAAAATATTCGTCTACGTTTTTTGTGCTTTGCGCTGTGTCAACTTACACTTGAAGGACTTCCTCACGCTAAGATATACCTATTATGAAGTCTCGCCTCCCAAAATTATGTTTTTGGAACTATTTCGTGGTGCTAAATATTAAAGTTCAATTCTCAAATCTTACCACGCGGGGTGGCTGAGACCGGGTCATAGTGATTGAACGGTAAGTATGTTTTTATAGTTGTTAATAAAACAACAGACCAACCCACAAGGGGGGGTCTGTGGGGGGGTTGTTATTACACCACAAAAACATCCATTACCGTTCAATCACTACTTGCTAAACCCGTAGATTTGGTCAGTGCCCTATTTAAACATTAGGTGGGAGGAGATTTGAGAATTAACAAAGAAGGATAAAAATCAAACCAATCTTATCCAAATGTTAATAACATAACATAATAGTGCATATAACTCAATCACACCATGATTAACAAATAAGGATAACTTGAACTTAAAGAAATAAATAAAAACCAAAAGAAGATTCTCACCATTTCATACAGACGCACAGTCCTAACGAAAATGATGGGAAGTGCTTGGTAAATGGTCTTCGGCTTTTTTAGTTAAAATAGTAATGTTACGAAAGAAGGAGGCTGCTGCACTCTAGTCTTTAAGATAAAAAGATGTAAAAGTGGATTCAGATTTCCATCCTGCCACCTGCATGACCTCATCCAAAGACGAACCGGCAAAGAGAGCGAAAGAAGTAGCCATGCCTCGAACGTCATGGGCTTTAATATGGGAGAGATTAATTTGATTCGGTGAGGCTATCTCGTAACAAAGCTTAATTGTCTCACAAATCCATCTGGCAATCGTAGATTTAGAGATCGGCTTAGATAATTCCTCCATGTAGGAAACACATAAATGGGATGGATCAACTCTTTTAAAATTGGTTTGTTGTTTGTAGGTTCTTAATGCCCTGTTAGGGCACCAAAATTTATCGGATGGCGAAAAAGACGATAAAGATTTTAAAATGATCGGACTAGCAGGAAAATGGTTAGACTGAGTTTTAGATAAAAAGTCCCTTCTGGTATATAAAACCAAACCGTCTCCTGAAATTATAAATCTATCCTTTTCAGCAGAAAGAGCATGAATCTCTGAACCCCTTCTAGCAGAGGCAGCAGCAACAAGAAAAACAGCTTTGAGAGTTAAAAGCTTAATATTAATAGAAGAAATAGGTTCAAAATGTTGACCTGCTAAAACATGAAGCAGCAAAGCCAAATTCCAGGAAGGTAAAGTAAAAAAAAAAAAACTATTAAGTCTTAGTATTCTTGACATCAGCATTCAAAAGACAAGGAAGGGAAAACGCCAAAGAAAATCTATACCCCCTGACCGTATTAGCTGATAAATGTAATGAATCAAACAAATAAGATAAAACATCTAAAACTTGTGGTATAGAAACAGAATCATGCACGAAACCTTGGTCTGAACACCACTCACCAAAGATTTTAAGCCGACCCTTGTAAACTCGCCGGGTCGATTCCCTTCTGGCAGAGTCAATAATTTCCTGAGATCTAGAAGAAACCTTATTCTCGAGGACCTCAGACCTGAGATTCTCCAAACGCACAGATTGAAGATTTCTGGATTTGGATGCACACAAAGGCCTCTCACTTGAGATAGAAGGTCCTGGGATACTGGAAGAAGACGAGGAAAGTCTACCAGAAGGTCTACAAACCAAATCCTCTTGGGCCAAAGGGGAGCTATCAGAAGAATCTCGCAATCTTGGTCCTTGACCTTCTTCAAGACTAACAGAATCAAGATTGTTGGAGGGAAGGCATAAGCGAACATTCCTGTCCAGAACTGAGACAGGGCATCCACCGCCAACGCTTGACTGTCCGGAAAAGGGGACATGTAAGAGGAGATCTGGGCATTCAGAGAGGTCACGAACAGATCCACTAGAGGACGATCCATAAGATTGAAAATCGCACTGACAACCGACTTCTTTAACTGCCACTCTGTGTGGGCGAACTTGCTGGGACGTGACTGTTGATCCGCCAGAAAATTCAGACTGCCTGGGACATGTGAGGACACTAGGTCTGACCCCCTCTCGTCCAAAAGGAAGGAGACTGCCTCCCTAGAGACCTCAAACGATGTGAGGAAATAGAATCAAAGTGATCCTCCTCCGTGGATCGATCCTGACGATTGGACGAAGACAAATTAGAATTATGGATGATCCTAGAAGGATAAGCCCCAAATTGATCAGGTTTGAGGCTCTTTCTTCTAGGAGAAGAATTAGGACTTCTCACGGATGACACATCTCTTTTCAAGGACGGATTAGAAAACGAAATCTGAGCCTGAAACCCCATGGACCAGTCTTCCGAACAGAGACTCCAACCGGGCAAAACCTCTTCAGATCCCTGGCCCTGACCGACTTGGGAGCAGAAGGAAGAGAAGGAAGAATAGGAGGAGAAGAAGAGATGAGAATAGATGAGTCACCTGACACTAAAGATGCACCTGCCCTAGAGGAAATTGGAGAAGAGGGTCTACTAACCGACTCAGGAAAAGAAAGAATGTGTGAAGAAGAAAAAGAATCCCTGTCCTGATCCTGACTAGAAGATAAATAGGAAAGGGCCAGAGAACTAGCCGAAAACCTCGAAAGAATAGAAAAACGGGCAGAAACAAATAAACGATCTAAAGAAGAATCCCTCACCACGGAAAACAAGGAAAAATCTAAACCTGAATCAACAATTTTAAATTCTAGTTCAGGAGAAAGAACCACGGAAACGATCGGATCAAGATGATCAAAGGACGGAGAAGAAGCAGAAGAGGAAGAAGGAAGAGAAGAGAATGAATTAGAGGAAGAAGAAAAAGAGGAGGGATGTCCAACTGACCATGAGAAGAAAGAGAAGAAGGAAGACGGAAGAAGCCCGGAGGAGGAGGAAGAGAGGATTTAAAGAGAGCAGAGGCGTTAGACACATGACTAGACAAAAAATCCTTGGCCGAAAGAGAAGGAGAAATAGAATTAGTGTGAGAAGATGCAGAGAAAGAAGAAGACCTAGAAAAAGATGGATTGACAACGGCATCACGAAAGGAAGGAGAAGACTGAGAAGCTAAATCAACATCAACTACTTGAGAAGGAAGAAAAGATTCATAGTTGGAAGCTACAGAATCCTGAGAAGCCCGTTGAGAAATTTCCGAAACAGAATCAACAAAACTCCTATCATCCAAAATCCTAGAAGAAACTAAGCAATTTTGATCTCTCGCTAAACCGGAAGCTAGCTCCCAACCGGAAGCGGAAGCCGGAAGTCTACTTCCGGCCATTGAAACCGGAAACGGAACTAGGCATCAGATCTTGAAGACCCGGATGTCCTACAAAAACGGAAGTCAGACCAGAAACGGACGGAACGGAAGTGGTAACCGGATCTTGACGACCTGGATTACCTACTAAACCGGAAGTCCTACCAGAAACGGATGCCATAGAAGAAAGAACCGGATCCTGAAGACCCGGATGTCTAGCTAGACCGGAAGTTAAAACGGAAACTGACGGAGCGGCGGAAAAAGGAAGCAAACCCGAGTCCAGAGGACCCGAGTCCACCACAACGGAACCGGAACTAGCAAGACTATTCTTAGCAATGGGTGATCTAGAAAGAACCTTGACGACTGGAATGATCGAAAAATTGGCATTTTCATAAGGTCCAGCCGTATGGACGTCAGCCTCAGCCACCGCCACCACTGCTTGTGGGTTATGCCCGTCACCCTCAAGTCTTAGGTGGGTTTGACCCGGTGCACTGCTCGAGCCCACCTTCGAGAGCTTAGTCGCTCTAGACTTCTGCTTTGGAGACTTTTTAACCTGCATGGAGGTTAGAGGGACCGGTTTCCCCCATTTGCGGGAACTCCCGCTAGCCTTCGGGCTATCATCCGAACTAGAAGAAACATCCTGTTTTTTAGCCTCTTTAATTGCAGAAGAAATTCTTTCGTCAAGGGATTTCATCAAAACAGATGCAAACGATTCGAATCTTGCGAAAAGAGCTAGCACGGCATCGGAATTCGCCGAAGAGGCTCCTCCCTCCGTTGCTACCGGTACAGAAACAGTAGATTGTGCAAAAGACACAGCTTTCGCCTTACTTGCAACAGAGGTAGAGGAAGGACGACCAGAGGGCAGCGGTTGTTTAAACGGTAAATCTTAAAAAAATGCCTTAGACACCAAGACCGGCCACCCTTTACAGATCCCACACATCGTTGTGAAGGTACAAGTGGTACAAATTGCACAGACATGCCCGGCAAATTCAACTGAGTGATGGCGATCACACTTTGACGACGTACATTTTGTCTTGTCAGCTGCTTTAGCGGACTCCTAAAAACGAAAAAACGTAACACTGAAGCATATCGCTTAAAATCGTAAAAGGAAGACTAGAAAGCTAAAAATCATTTCTTAAAAAGTGGGGAAAGTTCAAATCAGAAAGCAGAGATGCCTACCGACAAGAAAACAAGCTTGTAAAGGGATAAATGATAATCCTTATAATGCACTATTAGTAAATTGATAAGGGCTCTGAATAACTGCTGGTGTTTATTATATGATGATGAATGATATAGGCATAGTAATTAAGATACCACGAAGCGAAAACGATCTTTCACGAAAACCGGTAACAATATGAACATAGTTATAAAATACCATATAACCACGAAAATACTTCCTACACATAACTTAGGGAGGATTACTTCATATCAGGCATATTCTTGTTAATATAGAAGGCAAATAGATGTAGCTGACACAGCGCAAAACACAAAAAACTTAGACTAATATTTTATAGCAGTTGTTCTGCAAGCAGAATAATTGAAAAGTGAATTTGTTTCCTATTTGGGCTCCAGTGCGCATGCACAAGCGCGCTTAGTGACAAGCGTCACTATGGTGTGAGTATAGACGGGTGCCAGTCTATACCTGTCAGTAGGCTGGAGAGGGACTCAACCAGTAGCCTGGTTGAGGGTCCATATTAATAGGAATAGGCATGGGGAGGTATGTATGCGGGCATAAAAATCTTATTCTGATAGCTAAATGCAGATAATTGATTTAGCAAGTAGTGATTGAACGGTAATGAATGTTTTTGTGGTGTAATAACAACTGTGGATCACAGATCCCTCTGGCCAAAACACTACTCATGTATCATGCAACCTGTGTATCAATGATCCTGTACAACTGTAACACCAGCGCAGCTCACAGACCACTTGTAGATAAGTTTGATGCCTGTCATCGTAGACACACTATAACCATATTAGGCCCGCCATGTTCTGCGAATGCCACATGGCACCTCTGGACACAAAGCCTTCAAATTTGCTGGACTCAGTGTCAAAAAAACAGTGGCCAAAGAAGGACTGATTGCAGTTGCAGGATGTTTTCAAAGGTTTCCACGAGTGTTCAGCTGGAATGTGATACTTGTATATGTGTACATGGCTGAACATGTTCTGAGAATGTGGAATGATGCAAATTCTGACGGATAATGTAAACATGAAAATGCATGCTATACATATCTCTATGTAAAATACACCACTTTCTAAAGGCTGAATATGTGCAGATGTTATCTATCAGGTCATGATTTTACTGGCCAAACAGTTTTATCAGTACCATAAGCAGTAGTAAGCTAATTTTGGCATCAGATAGTTTAGTTATTAAATAGTTAACACAATAAGAAGGCATGTGTGCTGTGTACATCGGCAAATGGTAAAAAAAATTTATAAATGGCATGAAAACCCAACCCATTCATTATACACGATATCTGCAGTTTCATGTGAAGACAACAGACAACATGGCATGCTGCTGCAGATCACATGTTTGGCGATGGGTCAATGGGGGAACTATGCCCATGTATATTTGAAATGGGCAGTATATGCGCACATGAACATCCCTCTAAGTCCAAGAGCTCTTTTATTAATATTGCTAGCTGTCATAGCCAACTTTCAATTTGTAACAGAAGCATGTACATATTTTTGTTGGTTGTTGTTTTTTGTTTTATTTATTTTTTATTTTTTTATTTCCTTTTTTTTATTTATTTATTTGTCAGACCCAGACACTCCCCAAACCAGCAAATCTTTTAAACCTACATGTATGTGCTCAGAATGAATCTAGTTATTCATTTCTGGGAGGTAGATATGGTACTACTTTACCCATTTATAGGAGGGGTGGGTGCGTGTGTGAGCTCCGAGCTACACCACTGAATGATGCAATTTTAATACTTGGAATATTGTGAAAGGTACAGGGGCCAATAAATGCGTGTTGTTGGTAGATACAAACATATAAGAATATATCTTTATTCTCTAGCCTTGTTTGAGATATACAAAATTAACCTCTTCAATCATGGCATTATCCTAATATTTCAAAGTAAAATAAGCACCTCGGTTTAGCAGTTGTTTGGTGAGGGTCATGCCAGCGTACTCAGCTTCATATAGAATATAATACATAACATATTAATCCTTCAAACATTCTGATTTTGTATTGTGCTTCACCAGAAATACATCATATTGATTTATTAACCAGTTATCATTCAAATTTGTTCAAGAAAACTTAAATTTTATTATAGAAAAATACCCAATTGGAGGGCAAGAGATTATTTTTTAAGATGTTATTGATATTGAAATGACTGATTCTGTTATTAACCCAGCCATTCCAGTGGTAAATGTTAAACAAGGCATATCAGTAAACTGATGTATTCCCCCCAATGGCATACTCCATAGGGACACCGTATAAACTCTGGTCCAGACAAAAGTTCTCTGTAATGTTCAGTGAACCATGAAAAGTAAGTCAAAAGTATGTTTAGTAAACTATGAAGCATAGGTCAAAAGTAGGTCAGGCATAGGTGATCTACTTTTCACACACTGCACATCGTCGCCATAAGATGCATACACATATCAACTTTTATTAACCAAAAACTCAAAACTACAGCCCGGACAAAGATTTTCAGTATTATTCAATGAACCAAGAAAAGTATGTCAAAAGTAGGTCACACTGACCTAGTTTTGACATACAGCACATCTTCTCCATAAGATGCATCCACATATCAAGTTTCATGATCATACATATAAAAGTCATGAAACTATTGGCCGGGACAAACTTTGTAAACTGTAATGTTCAGTTAACCGGCGTGAAAAGTAGGTCAGTCTAATGTTCAGTTGACCGTGAAAAGTATGTCAAAGGTAGGATATACTGACCTACTTTTTGCACTGCACATCGTCTCCATAAGATGTATCCACATACAAAGTTTCACGATCGTACATATAAGTCTTGAAACTATGGCCCAGACTAGAGGGTGAACGGACGGACGAACGGACAAAGCGGCGACTATATGCTCCCCAGAAAAATTTCGAGGAGCATAAAAATAGTCTTCTACTGGTTGAAAATGGACCACAGCAAACAGATTTTGGCCATTGTTTGTGTTAAAAGGTTAACCCTTCATGCTTCACTATTTTACTATTAAACACAAGTATTTCATTTTCAAAAGGACCGTCACAATAACTGGTTATTTATTTACAAAATAATTTTACTGGAAGTTGTTGCTAGATATTAATTAATTCCATAGCAATAATCAGAATATTTCTTACATCTTAAAAAATATGTTGTTTGTGGTAGGCCAAACATTAAAATGCTGAACACTTTTTTTAAAGCAAAATAAAGATCTATATTAGACCATGGGCCCACCATAGAACACCCCACCCTCTCCCACTGGGGATTTTTCAAGGTAACATTTGCTAAATACTCTGGAACATGGGTGATCATATTCTGTTTGTTTGATAGAAATCTGATGGTGGATGGGCCCGTGAGATGCATTACAATGACCACACCCGTTAATAGCAGAAGCGGCTCAGCCTATTATTTTAATGTGTATTATTTCATTCAGGATTCGCAACAATGCAGACAATATGTATGTCTGCCTACCTATATTTTTGCTGCAACTTACAACTAGTATACATCTGTCTGTCTCACTGTCTCTATGTAGTTGTCTGTCTATACATAACACGCTATACAGTTGCGACTTAGGCAGCTGTTTTTCACGAAATGTAGAAAATTGTAAAAGTCGCAACAATAGCATGTCATGCTTGTTACCCCACAGTGCGCCTGATGTGAGATAAAAGAATTAACCCAACTTTGTCTGTCCATATTATGTCTCTTCTATCCATTGATCCATCCATCTTTCCATATATATTTGCATAGTATATACGTGCATTAGAGCTGGGCGGTATTGGCATTGGGATGACGACAACGGTATCTGTGGAAAATACCGCGATAACTACTAATATCACGGTATTTGGAATAATTTTGGATATGATAGGGTTAATATGGCCAATCTATTAATAGGCATCCTTTTTAGATGTATAAACAAACAAAGCCTACACTTTGTATTATATTTGTTTCAGAACCAAATAAAATATTTTTCTCGCCTTTTTGCGTTTTACTTTGTCATTGTGAAGAGGAAGATGCGCATAAGTGTCCTTAACTCCGTCACTGTGTGAGCAGGAATCTCCAAGGGAAATCCCAAGGGTCCAATCTGATTGGTTAAAAACATCAAGTATCTTTCATTGGTTTTAACCAGGTCATAATCGGGTGCAGTATTTCGTGGAGCATTCACGATCAGCTGTTTTTATTATTACTATTGAAAGCTTATAATGAATGCTCCGCGAGAAAGACCACGCAATTAGGCACATGATCAATTAATGGACAAACCAGATCTGAAGACGCGATCAGCTGCGCGCGTGTATCCGTGTATAAAGATAACAAAATGACCTGAATTTTTTTTAGCAATAAAATAGAGAATGTAGAATTGTAGATAAGAATCGCCGATCACTGATTAAATTATTATACTTGACGTGCAAAATTCTGGTACTGAATGGTTAATTATTGAAAATGGTCAAGTTTTATACGGAATCGACTAATCAACCCCACCTGCCCGCCCAGCCCCCATTCCACCCCTTTAGAACATTGTCGACCTATTGACTGTGGCATGAAAGTCAATCACACACTTCATCCTATAAACTGGACTTACCGGAGTGTGTGAAAATAAATAATCATCAGCTCTTTATACAGATTATTTCAAAACAATTTGACTCAAAGTTGTTGCTGTCGATGTCAGTAACAACTTTTGGGTCATAAAGTTTTCAAACTAATCAGCTCTTTATTTATTATTTCCTTTAAATTTATATTTCCATAAAGCCTCTGCATTCGTCTTGAAAGTGCTTAAATCATAGCCCTATAGATCGATGGTGCAATAGTCGCCTGAGCCAATCACCCAGAACGTGTGAAATTAGTGAATACAACACATTCCATGCTATAAGATCTGCTGTCTTCTAGAAAAGATGATCTAAGAGGTTATTAGTTATTAATAACTTGTCTGATTTTAGCTAAATGTTTTGGAGACAATTTGACTGGAAATTATTCTCATGGCGCAATAAGTTTTAATCAAATCATTTTCAATATAATCAGCTGGGCTTGTTTCATTCATATTGCGGCTGCCTTTAGCGCATTCAGCATATCAATGGTATTACTGGTAAAGACTGATCAATACTCACCCAAGCGTACATTTATACACACACATGGGGCAAATTATTCTTGAACAAGTGAAGAATAGAGGGATTACAGTTATGGCTTCACCAGTTTAGTTAGATCGCTTGAATTTATCGTCATAGTTAGTGAGTTAATTTATCCTGCTAGGATATTTGGATGGTCGTTGTTTTATTTATTCCCTTGCAATGACGTCAATCGCGTCATCAGCTATGGAAAGCGAAGGTGGTATTCCAATAATATAAACGAGGCTGAGTTAAGTTTATTTGTGTTTTACAAATGGCTGCTATTTTGCGTATTCAACGTTGTCAGTAACTACGATTTTCAGATTTAACTTGTCTTCATTGGAACAACATTTAATTGAGCATGGAAGGATAACTACACCAAGAACAGTAGGGCTATGTATATAACACATGGACATATATTTACTGCAATAATAGTGCCGAAAATGATTGCTTTGACTACCATGAATACGGAAATGAAGACCAGACTCGTCAAATTTGCATGAAATGCTTTATTATCAAATTATTACAATATATAAATTGTCAATACCGTCACTGACGGTATTTGACGATATTGGCGGTTTTTAGAAATGAGACGATAACGATAACAATAACAATAATATCGCAATTTTCCCAGTTTTATCGGGAAACCGCCCAGCTCTAACATGCGTCCAGATACAGTAGGGCTATGTATATAACACATGGACATATATTTACTGCAATAATAGTGCCGAAAATGATTGCTTTGACTACCATGAATACGGAAATGAAGACCAGACTCGTCAAATTTGCATGAAATGCTTTATTATCAAATTATTACAATATATAAATTGTCAATACCGTCACTGACGGTATTTGACGATATTGGCGGTTTTTAGAAATGAGACGATAACGATAACAATAACAATAATATCGCAATTTTCCCAGTTTTATCGGGAAACCGCCCAGCTCTAACATGCGTCCAGATTCTTAATGATAACATTAGATGATTGATAGATTCACATCAAATTTGGTTCGTTAAGATGGCATGGCCATGTCCAGGTTGAGATAGAATGTTTATGAAATTTGTACATATTCCCCAGAGTTATCTACCTTAAAATAAGAATTTCGTGGAGGCCTATGTTGGTCTGTGGCTGGATGCACAAAGGGTGTCTTCAATTTATAGATCTAACCGACCATTCAAGCTTCTTAAGCTTAAGCTAAGAGCTTTTTTCTCAATATATTTATAACCACTGTATTTGTATGCAATTCTGTGAGAAAACTGTTGATTATTTCTAAAACAAGAGGCCCAAGGGTCCTGTAACGCTCACCTAGACCATTATCATTTGGACCATCCTTTAAATAGACATAATAGATAATTTTTGGAAAATCCAAGATGATTCCACCAGACAAATTCACTAAGCAAAATTCTCATTTGATATGTTGATGCGTACCACCCTAGGATCGGTCCTATTAAGTTTGATTGAAATCAGCTTTTTTCAGGATTAAGGAGTAGCATATTAAATGATTCCGGAATATTTTCTGTAAATCCAAGATAGACACCAAAAAATCTATCAATCAGATTTTTAATAGAATTTTTCACCAAAATAAAATTTACCAAGCAAAATTCTAAATTCTGAATTCTAGAGTCTACCAGGATATGATTCTTAAAGCCAAACTCGATTGACATCTGTCAAGCAGCTAAGCCTCACTTTGAAAATTTTCAGTGAATTTTTCACAATCTAAGATTTTCACGCAAAAAAATTTACCAAGCAAAATCCTGAACATAAGTTCTGGTGAAGCCTACCACCACGGAAATCCACCAAGCCATTAAATCTATTGCTAGCCAATAAGACAACCATATTATGCTAAGGAAAATGCTTATAGTTCTCCATCTAAGAGCGGCTGTGTTATCTTGTATCGAGTTGTGACGTCAAAATTCCCTATATACTGTACGAGGCAGGTAATACTGTATACATTTTAGTTGAGCCGTGTTCGTCAAGTCGATAGTTTGCAGCATGCTAGGCTAATTATTCGCAGAACAAGCTGATTGAGAATTATTACGGCCTGACAATATTCTGGCAAAATGTTCCCAAAATAATCTAGCAGATTATACACGTGTCAAAGCTAATGTTAATATAACAATTTTACTTTCAGTAGAATTATTCTCAAAATAATGAGCAATGTAGTGACACTTGCTTAGATATTTTGAGCAATTTGATTGGCAGTCATGGCTCAACTAAAATGTATTACCTGGCTAGTCCGGTATATAAAGCGAATATTGACGTCACAACTGAACTCAAATACAAGATTTCAGAGCGGCTCTTGACTGGGGAACTCGGAGCATTACTCTCAGCCTACTCTGTTGCTTTTATCGGCTTACAATAGCTTTAAGGAGACAATTTCCGGTAAATCTTTCAGAATATCTAACATATTCAGCCCAAAAATTTACCAATCAAAATTCTGAACAGATGTTCTAGAGCCTAGCACGATAGGGTTAACTACTCCCTGCATATTCCATGTATTAGCCTGGGAATGAGCATGAATATATAAGATGAATGAACATGATACATATACATAATACAAAAAACTCTCACTTATTGAATTACCTTATGATAATTGGACTTCAGACGTACCGCCTCCAACCATTCACCGGTTCGGCCATCGGTGACACAATCTGGTTGACATCCTCTCGCCTGACCATGCCTGCTTTAGGTTCTTTTCTTACCAAAGTGAGAAAAGGGTGAAAAGCAGTGTGGTCACTAACTATCGTTTCAAAACAGCTAAAGCGAGTGGATTGGCTGAGTCTGACACATCCCTCATATAGTAATCCGTGAATGAGGACTCACAGTGCCATTGTGCAACGGCCATGATGTCCTATAACGGAACACCATTGTAAAGGGCGGTCGAGGCGGCTATTCCTCTGACATTGTGTGCCCTTACTCCTTGCACCTGGTGCCCAGTCGCCATCTCGTGAGTAGTCTGAATGCGTTCGACCACCCAACGAGAGATAGTATCCATGGATGCGGCGCCATAAGACTTTTTATGGCAGATCCACAGATGTCTATCGTTCGACCGTAACGAGTCAGTCCGTTTTTTGTACTTAGTCAAAGCACGGACCGGGCACCAGACACTGGCATCACGATCAAACCTAGTTAACTTCGGTATAATGATCGGTTTGCCGGGATATCTCAAAGATTGGTTCTTTGACATAACCTCTGCTCTTGGCAGAAGACGCAGACCTTCTCCAGAAACAATAAATCGGTTCCTCTCTGCCGAAAGCGCATGGATCTCACTGCGCCTTCTAGCTGAGGAAGCTGCCAATAGAAAGACCGCCTTTAGAGTCAAATGCTTTAGACTAGCCGAACGCAACGGTTCGAAAGGGTGCTTGGCCAGTACATTAAGCACTAAAGATAGACTCCAGGCTGGAATGACTACCGGTTGTCTCGGTCGGAGATTGCTCATTCCCTTCAACATCACATTTAACTGGGCCACCTCTGGACTATCCCTGTTGGCTAGACAAGGGATAACTGATGCCAAAGCTGACTTGTATCCAGCAACTGTGACGGGAGCTAGTCCTCAAAAGACCAGTTCACAGAGAAAGTCTGCTATTTGCTGATAGTGGATTGAAAGGTATCAATACCCTTTTCTTCACACCAGTCTGCAAATCTGTTAACCTTGTTGTTATATGACTTGAAGGTTGACCTCCTTCTCGCAGCCGCGATGAAATCAGCAGCCTGTCGAGAAAAGCCTTCCGACGTGGAATGTTGTTTGATAACATCCACACAGTCAATTTGAACATTTCGGGACGCTCGTGTAGGAAGCGTCCCTTGGCCTGGGAGATTATGTTCGGAATCTCGGGCAACTGCACAGGATTTTCCACCAGCAGATCCAGAAGATCCGTGAACCACGCCCTGCTCGGCCAATACGGCGCTATTAGCAGGACCAGACACGGCTCCTCCCTGACCTTCACCAATAACTTCGGAAGAAGAATGGTGGGTGGGTACGCGTAAGCGTGCATCCCTCTCCAGCTTATCGCCAGAGCGTCTGTATCGACGGCATTCGGATCTGGAATCGGCGAGACATATGTCATGATTTGAGCATTTTCCTTTGTGGCGAACAAGTCCACGTTGGGTTTGCCCCAATGCTCGAAGATCCGTCGCAGAACTGGAGGGTTGAGGGACCATTCTGTTGGCAGGATTCTCTGTCTGCGAGACAAAGCATCCGCCAGAATGTTCAAAACAACCGAGTAATTCCTGCACCATTGAATCAAGTGCCACACCCTGATACACAGAGTGGGCGACCTGGTCCCGCCGTGGCGATTTATATATGATACTACTGTCGAATTGTCCGACCGTATCAATATCACCTTGCCCCTGATCATCGGAAGGAACTCTTCCAACGCCAGTTCCACTGCCATCATTTCCAACAGATTGATATGCAGCTGACTCTCCGGGAGAGTCCATGTGCCCGAGACCTGGTGTTCTCCCAGGCAGGCACCCCACCCTTCCAGCGATGCATCCGTGTAGACGGACAGCTGGGGGTGGGGTAGGTGCAGCGAAACCCCTAATAGGAGATTCTGACGCTGTTTCCACCATAGAAGATGCGATATTATCGGCTCCAAAACTGGCACCAGTTTTGACAGGGGTTCTGTTCTCTGTTTCCACAGAGACATCAGATACAACTGGATAGGCCTTCGCATTAGAGCAGCGTACGGGATAACCTGCTCCATGGAGACCATCATGCCCAGCATCTGAAGGAACCGTCTCGCCTGAATGTGGTTTCCCACTCGAAAACTCTTGAGGACGGCTAACAGAGACACCACTCTGGGCTCTGACGGGTAAACCCTGCCCTCCTCGAGGTCGAATCGCATCCCCAAATAAACGAAACGTTGAGTGGGCGTCAACTCGGATTTCTCCTCGTTGACTATGCAGCGTAGATCTGAAAGTAACTTCAGAGTCAGAGCAGTATCCACGTTCAACCTGGCTGCCGAGTCTGCCTTGAGCAGCCAGTCGTCTATGTAGGTGTGTAGCGCCACGTTCTCTTTTCTGAGAAACGCTGTCACCGCAAGGACCACTCTTGTGAAAACCCTCGGAGCTGTCGACAGGCCAAATGGGAGAACTGTAAACTCCCATACTTGATTCTGAAACGCAAATCTCAGAAACCTGTGCCAACTCCGATTCATAGGAATGTGGAAATATGCATTTTTCAGATCGATCGATACACACCACATTCCTTTCCTCAATCCCGCATTACCGACCTCGGCGTTTCCATCTGGAACCGAGGCGTATGGATAAACCAATTTAATGGCCTGAGATTGATTATGGGTCTCCATTCCCCTGTGCTCTTGGGGACAAGGAACATGTTTGAATAGAAGCCTGGAGTGTTTCGGTTTGCTGGTTTTATTACTCCCTTCAGAAGCAAACCCGACACTTCCTTTTGAACGGCTTCTAACTTGTCTGGCTCCCTTGGTACGGGTGTCCAGACAGGTGCCAAAGACAGATTTTGTGGTGGAAAGTCCCACCACTCCGGCATGTAACCCTGGGATAACCATCCCAGGACCAGACTGTCTGACGTCACACCTTGCCAGGCCTCGACGAAACGCATGAGCCTTCCACCCACCATAGACGCATCGACGTCTAACGGGGTTGTCCGGCTCGCAGTCCGCCCCCCCTCTTTCTTAACGAGAGAGAGAGAGAGAACCATTTCGTTCTAGGCACGACGGGTATAACTGGCACCGCTGTTCCTGTCGCACAGGCGCGGTCCAGGCGGATATGAAGGGAGCTTTCGTACCCTCAGGTACGCTTCGGCCCATTCTGTCCGCCCTTTGAGGCCTTACCCTTACCCTTCCTCTTGCCCTTCCCGCCTCTAGGGCGGTCAGGAGAAACATTGGGGAGGGTAGGCGCCTCTACAACCTTCCTGGCCTTCTTCGCCGGCGGCGGCTCTGAAAACCCAGCTGAAGCAGAAGTCGCAACAGGCCTAGCTTTCGCCTTGCCCGTATGCTTCTTCTGCTTCTTTGAAGGTTGTCCCGTTAGCGGTTTCCCCACAGCCCCTAGTGCGTGCGCTTGCCGCACTAGCTCTAGCTGTAGGTTTACCGCTAACCGATTCTGCGCAATACTGGCGGTATCCTCTAAGATGGCCCGCGCTTGGCCACCGAAGATGCTAGGCCCTGTCAGGGGCGTCCCAAGAAGACGCTCCCTGACTGCCGTAGCCGGACGCATATGGTCAATTTGCCTCCTGGATTTCGTCACACGCGCTTGCACCCTTGCCAATGCGTCCATCGACATCGTCATTGACACATGAAAGCGCCACAGGTGGCACAGGGTGGCCTGGCCCCGCTTCAGCCCACACCGACTGAAGGAGACGATAAGAGTGGTTGACAGCGCTCATCGCTGCCCTCACACCCTCATCACATAGGGACAGGACTTCTTCCTGGTGTACCTGAGACTTGTCCACAAGTGCCGGACCTGGGCGACCCGCCACGGCACTCTGGACGCTCAGTACCCATCGGTCATCCTCCGTGACCGACGGGACTACACCATACCTGTCGTATTCCCCCCGCGGAATACGACATCTTGCCCGCACCTCCCTGGAGGCCGCAGGGAGCTGACCCTTGGTCATCAGTTGTTTGCTATAAATAGCATCCAACAATTCTATGAACCGTGGATCCAGTCCCACTGACTGGATCCGGGCCGCGGGCAAAATCCCCGTCCTGATCGACGCAACCGACGGACGGGGCGCATCTTCATCGGCCGTAGCCGAAACCACAGATGGGTCAACCCTGGCTAGCCACGCCAGAGCATCTGACCAATCTACCTCCGATGAAGACACCCGTGCAAACACGTCACCCGTTGACATGCTCACGGGTCTGCCAGCCACGGCCTCCCGGCAAGGAGCCACGGCTGACACGCCAGGCACTCCGGTACCACACGGTTCCGCCGCCACCCCATGAAACACTCCGGTCCATGGGGTAGGTCCGCACGGAAAACCGTACGGACCCGTAGCAGTCGCGGAACCATAGCCGGACACGGGCGCCAACGGCACCCCACGTCCGACTGCCGGACCAGGCGAGATAAGTGAGTACCACGCCTGGCCCGGCACACCCGTTCCTGTGACGGCTGGTGCCAAACCAAGCCGCACGGAACCGGTGCACGGTAACGGATTTGCCTCAGCCACAGGCAGAGCCGCTGACCTGGCTTGCGCCAAACCAGACAAATGGAGGCCGGTTCCGTCCAGGACGGAATCAACCTCCATATTCTCCACCTGCGGCTTCATGGGCCGCAGCAACCTCTCCTCCTCGTCTTCAGACTCCGAAGAGTCGTCACTAGACGAGTCAACCGTGGAACCGTCCTGGCGGACGGCTCCCACACCTGACGGACCGGCCACCGCTACTGGACCACCCGGAGGTGGCCGCAGAGAAACAGAAACCCGTCTGGCCGAAGCCAGGCGGGACTGCCAGGGGGCCGTATGAGACGGCCCCCTCAGTAACCAGTCCAGAATCCTGTCCGAGGACAGGATCCGTACCAGGCATGGGGAGAAACTGCCCCCCAACCTTTGGTAGCAGGGACGACACCAGCGTGGGCAGAACGCTATGCAGAAAAACCCTGCACAGCTGGACCAAACCACGCCGGCGGTGCCATCTCCGCCACCTCCAGCTGGGGACGTGGAGCACCCCCACCGGCCGAACCGGGCGCTCCACGATTTACTCTCGGACCACCTGACCCCGCGTCAGACCCAGCCAAGTTCTTCTGGCAAGGAACTTAACCATCATCTCAACGGACCACACTGCACAAACATTACACCTATGATCAATATTACACAGGGAACACCTAAAACAGACATGGTCCTTGAACACGGACAAACTTATGGCATTCGTCACATGATGGCGGGGCTGGCTTGGCCTATAACATAAGCACAAACCTACAATAAACAAGCGGAACGAGACCCGGATGGAAGGCAGACAATTAATTTTCAAATAATTCGACTCATAAATTAACTGTAACCCTCCCGCACCCCACCCCGCCACGTTACAACAACGATCGCATTAACTATGATGACAAGAACGAAGCGGGCATTAAACACCCATAATAGATCCTCCAGGATGTGTAACGGCTCCAGGAATCATATCGCATAGCATTCGGGGTATATTTACTAATCAATATAAATTATACTCCTAACGAAAGCAGCACGATATGTGAAGAAAACAACAAAATGTATAACAAACTGCTGTATCACACGGTAAAACCGCAGACCACGCATCTGTTGCTTTTATCGGCTTACAATAGCTTTAAGGAGACAATTTCCGGTAAATCTTTCAGAATATCTAACATATTCAGCCCAAAAATTTACCAATCAAAATTCTGAACAGATGTTCTAGAGCCTAACACGATAGGGTTAACTACTCCCTGCATATTCCATGTATTAGCCTGGGAATGAGCATGAATATATAAGATGAATGAACATGATACATATACATAATACAAAAAACTCTCACTTATTGAATTACCTTATGATAATTGGACTTCAGACGTACCGCCTCCAACCATTCACCGGTTCGGCCATCGGTGACACAATCTGGTTGACATCCTCTCGCCTGACCATGCCTGCTTTAGGTTCTTTTCTTACCAAAGTGAGAAAAGGGTGAAAAGCAGTGTGGTCACTAACTATCGTTTCAAAACAGCTAAAGCGAGTGGATTGGCTGAGTCTGACACATCCCTCATATAGTAATCCGTGAATGAGGACTCACAGTGCCATTGTGCAATGGCCATGATGTCCTATAACGGAACACCATTGTAAAGGGCGGTCGAGGCGGCTATTCCTCTGACATTGTGTGCCCTTACTCCTTGCACCTGGTGCCCAGTCGCCATCTCGTGAGTAGTCTGAATGCGTTCGACCACCCAACGAGAGATAGTATCCATGGATGCGGCGCCATAAGACTTTTTATGGCAGATCCACAGATGTCTATCGTTCGACCGTAACGAGTCAGTCCGTTTTTTGTACTTAGTCAAAGCACGGACCGGGCACCAGACACTGGCATCACGATCAAACCTAGTTAACTTCGGTATAATGATCGGTTTGCCGGGATATCTCAAAGATTGGTTCTTTGACATAACCTCTGCTCTTGGCAGAAGACGCAGACCTTCTCCAGAAACAATAAATCGGTTCCTCTCTGCCGAAAGCGCATGGATCTCACTGCGCCTTCTAGCTGAGGAAGCTGCCAATAGAAAGACCGCCTTTAGAGTCAAATGCTTTAGACTAGCCGAACGCAACGGTTCGAAAGAGTGCTTGGCCAGTACATTAAGCACTAAAGATAGACTCCAGGCTGGAATGACTATCGGTTGTCTCGGTCGGAGATTGCTCATTCCCTTCAA
The DNA here is from genome assembly GCA_034401795.1 of Chaetoderma sp. LZ-2023a. Taxonomy (NCBI): domain Eukaryota; kingdom Metazoa; phylum Mollusca; class Caudofoveata; order Chaetodermatida; family Chaetodermatidae; genus Chaetoderma; species Chaetoderma sp. LZ-2023a. The sequence goes on along the minus strand of CM067373.1, from coordinate 128,289,080 downwards.
CATCACATTTAACTGGGCCACCTCTGGACTATCCCTGTTGGCTAGACAAGGGATAACTGATGCCAAAGCTGACTTGTATCCAGCAACTGTGACGGGAGCTAGTCCTCAAAAGACCAGCTCACAGAGAAAGTCTGCTATTTGCTGATAGTGGATTGAAAGGTATCAATACCCTTTTCTTCACACCAGTCTGCAAATCTGTTAACCTTGTTGTTATATGACTTGAAGGTTGACCTCCTTCTCGCAGCCGCGATGAAATCAGCAGCCAGTCGAGAAAAGCCTTCAGACGTGGAATGTTGTTTGATAACATCCACGCAGTCAATTTGAACATTTCGGGACGCTCGTGTAGGAAGCGTCCCTTGGCCTGGGAGATTATGTTTGGAATCTCGGGCAACTGCACAGGATTTTCCACCAGCAGATCTAGAAGATCCGTGAACCATGCCCTGCTCGGCCAATACGGCGCTATTAGCAGGACCAGACACGGTTCCTCCCTGACCTTCACCAATACCTTCGTAGAAGAATGGTGGGTGGGTACGCGTAAGCGTGCATCCCTCTCCAGCTTATCGCCAGAGCGTCTGTATCGACGGCATTCGGATCCGGAATCGGCGAGACATATGTCATGATTTGAGCATTTTCCTTTGTGGCGAACAAGTCCACGTTGGGTTTGCCCCAATGCTCGAAGATCCGTCGCAGAACTGGAGGGTTGAGGGACCATTCTGTTGGCAGGATTCTCTGTCTGCGAGACAAAGCATCCGCCAGAATGTTCAAAACAACCGAGTAATTCCTGCACCATTGAATCAAGTGCCACACCCTGATACACAGAGTGGGCGACCTGGTCCCGCCTTGGCGATTTATATATGATACTACTGTCGAATTGTCCGACCGTATCAATATCACCTTGCCCCTGATCATCGGAAGGAACTCTTCCAACGCCAGTTCCACTGCCATCATTTCCAACAGATTGATATGCAGCTGACTCTCCGGGAGAGTCCATGTGCCCGAGACCTGGTGTTCTCCCAGGCAGGCACCCCACCCTTCCAGCGATGCATCCGTGTAGACGGACACCTGGGGGTGGGGTAGGTGCAGCGAAACCCCTAATAGGAGATTCTGACGCTGTTTCCACCATAGAAGATGCGATATTATCGGCTCCAAAACTGGCACCAGTTTTGACAGGGGTTCTGTTCTCTGTTTCCACAGAGACATCAGATACAACTGGATAGGCCTTCGCATTAGAGCAGCGTACGGGATAACCTGCTCCATGGAGACCATCATGCCCAGCATCTGAAGGAACCGTCTCGCCTGAATGTGGTTTCCCACTCGAAAACTCTTGAGGACGGCTAACAGAGACACCACTCTGGGCTCTGACGGGTAAACCCTGCCCTCCTCGAGGTCGAATCGCATCCCCAAATAAACGAAACGTTGAGTGGGCGTCAACTCGGATTTCTCCTCGTTGACTATGCAGCGTAGATCTGAAAGTAACTTCAGAGTCAGAGCAGTATCCACGTTCAACCTGGCTGCCGAGTCTGCCTTGAGCAGCCAGTCGTCTATGTAGGTGTGTAGCGCCACGTTCTCTTTTCTGAGAAACGCTGTCACCGCAAGGACCACTCTTGTGAAAACCCTCGGAGCTGTCGACAGGCCAAACGGGAGAACTGTAAACTCCCATACTTGATTCTGAAACGCAAATCTCAGAAACCTGTGCCAACTCCGATTCATAGGAATGTGGAAATATGCATTTTTCAGATCGATCGATACACACCACATTCCTTTCCTCAATCCCGCATTACCGACCTCGGCGTTTCCATCTGGAACCGAGGCGTATGGATAAACCAATTTAATGGCCTGAGATTGATTATGGGTCTCCATCCCCCTGTGCTCTTGGGGACAAGGAACATGTTTGAATAGAAGCCTGGAGTGTTTCGGTTTGCTGGTTTTATTACTCCCTTCAGAAGCAAACCCGACACTTCCTTTTGAACGGCTTCTAACTTGTCTGGCTCCCTTGGTACGGGTGTCCAGACAGGTGCCAAAGACAGATTTTGTGGTGGAAAGTCCCACCACTCCGGCATGTAACCCTGGGATAACCATCCCAGGACCAGACTGTCTGACGTCACACCTTGCCAGGCCTCGACGAAACGCATGAGCCTTCCACCCACCACAGACGCCTCGACGTCTAACGGGGTTGTCCGGCTCGCAGTCCGCCCCCCCCCCCCTCTTTCTTAACGAGAGAGAGAGAGAACCATTTCGTTCTAGGCACGACGGGTATAACTGGCACCGCTGTTCCTGTCGCACAGGCGCGGTCCAGGCGGATATGAAGGGAGCTTTCGTACCCTCAGGTACGCTTCGGCCCCTTCTGTCCGCCCTTTTGAGGCCTTACCCTTACCCTTCCTCTTGCCCTTCCCGCCTCTAGGGCGGTCAGGAGAAACATTGGGGAGGGTAGGCGCCTCTACAACCTTCCTGGCCTTCTTCGCCGGCGGCGGCTCTGAAAACCCAGCTGAAGCAGAAGTCGCAACAGGCCTAGCTTTCGCCTTGCCCGTATGCTTCTTCTGCTTCTTTGAAGGTTGTCCCGTTAGCGGTTTCCCCACAGCCCCTAGTGCGTGCGCTTGCCGCACTAGCTCTAGCTGTAGGTTTACCGCTAACCGATTCTGCGCAATACTGGCGGTATCCTCTAAGATGGCCCGCGCTTGGCCACCGAAGATGCTAGGCCCTGTCAGGGGCGTCCCAAGAAGACGCTCCCTGACTGCCGTAGCCGGACGCATATGGTCAATTTGCCTCCTGGATTTCGTCACACGCGCTTGCACCCCTGCCAATGCGTCCATCGACATCGTCATTGACACATGAAAGCGCCACAGGTGGCACAGGGTGGCCTGCCCCCGCTTCAGCCCACACCGACTGAAGGAGACGATAAGAGTGGTTGACAGCGCTCATCGCTGCCCTCACACCCTCATCACATAGGGACAGGACTTCTTCCTGGTGTACCTGAGACTTGTCCACAAGTGCTGGACCTGGGCGACCCGCCACGGCACTCTGGACGCCCAGTACCCATCGGTCATCCTCCGTGACCGACGGGACTACACCATACCTGTCGTATTCCCCCCGCGGAATACGACATCTTGCCCGCACCTCCCTGGAGGCCGCAGGGAGCTGACCCTTGGTCATCAGTTGTTTGCTATAAATAGCATCCAACAATTCTATGAACCGTGGATCCAGTCCCAATGACTGGATCCGGGCCGCGGGAAAAATCCCCGTCCTGATCGACGCAACCGACGGACGGGGCGCATCTTCATCGGCCGTGGCCGAAACCACAGATGGGTCAACCCTGGCTAGCCACGCCAGAGCATCTGACCAATCTACCTCCGATGAAGACACCCCCGCAAACACGTCACCCGTTGACGTGCTCACGGGTCTGCCAGCCACGGCCTCCCGGCAAGGAGCCACGGCTGACACGCCAGGCACTCCGGTACCACACGGTTCCGCCGCCACCCCATGAAACACTCCGGTCCATGGGGTAGGTCCGCACGGAAAACCGTACGGACCCGTAGCAGTCGCGGAACCATAGCCGGACACGGGCGCCAACGGCACCCCACGTCCGACTGCCGGACCAGGCGAGATAAGTGAGTACCACGCCCGGCCCGGCACACCCGTTCCCGTGACGGCTGGTGCCAAACCAAGCCGCACGGAACCGGTGCACGGTAACGGATTTGCCTCAGCCACAGGCGGAGCCGCTGACCTGGCTTGCGCCAAACCAGACAAATGGAGGCCGGTTCCGTCCAGGACGGAATCAACCTCCATATTCTCCACCTGCGGCTTCATGGGCCGCAGCAACCTCTCCTCCTCGTCTTCAGACTCCGAAGAGTCGTCACTAGACGAGTCAACCGTGGAACCGTCCTGGCGGACGGCTCCCACACCTGACGGACCGGCCACCGCTACTGGACCACCCGGAGGTGGCCGCAGAGAAACAGAAACCCGTCTGGCCGAAGCCAGGCGGGACTGCCAGGGGGCCGTACGAGACGGCCCCCTCAGTAACCAGTCCAGAATCCTGTCCGAGGACAGGATCCGTACCAGGCATGGGGAGAAACTGCCCCCCAACCTTTGGTAGCAGGGACGACACCAGCGTGGGCAGAACGCTATGCAGAAAAACCCTGCACAGCCGGACCAAACCACGCCGGCGGTGCCATCTCCGCCACCTCCAGCTGGGGACGTGGAGCACCCCCACCGGCCGAACCGGGCGCTCCACGATTTACTCTCGGACCGCCTGACCCCGCGTCAGACCCAGCCAAGTTCTTCTGGCAAGGAACTTAACCATCATCTCAACGGACCACACTGCACAAACATTACACCTATGATCAATATTACACAGGGAACACCTAAAACAGACATGGTCCTTGAACACGGACAAACTTATGGCATTCGTCACATGATGGCGGGGCTGGCTTGGCATATAACATAAGCACAAACCTACAATAAACAAGCGGAACGAGACCCGGATGGAAGGCAGACAATTAATTTTCAAATAATTCGACTCATAAATTAACTGTAACCCTCCCGCACCCCACCACGTTACAACAACGATCGCATTAACTATGACGACAAGAACGAAGCGGGCATTAAACACACCCATAATAGATCCTCCAGGATGTGTAACGGCTCCAGGAATCATATCGCATTGCATTCGGGGTATATTTACTAATCAATATAAATTATACTCCTAACGAAAGCAGCACGATATGTGAAGAAAACAACAAAATGTATAACAAACTGCTGTATCACACGGTAAAACCGCAGACCACGCATCTACTCAAGAATTTTGAAACCACCGATCATTGCAAACCGATCGTGATCGCACGTAAACTTGATCATTCTAAAGTTTCCGGTACCATTTTTAGTACGCAGCACCCAGAACAAGATGCGCGAATTAATGAAAAATTTTTCTTCACATAAACATCCGAGCGACCGGGTGTGACGTCACCCGCTCGGATCCTACGGAGAACGACGTCAGCCGATATTCGTGTTAGAAATACTGTAGCATAACACCTATTTTCATATCTGCCGATCGCCTGTTGGGGGTTAAAGAAGGCGATCGTCTGGCATATATCGTTGTTAGTCCCAGATTCTATGGGGTCAGAAATTGGAACATGCGACACAGCGAAATTTAGAGACCTAAGTCTTTTAACTATGGATAATAAAGAACGATACAACCTGGTTATCTTCGGTGGTATTCTCCATAGTATCCTTTAGTTAATCCTTTCACGAACACACAAACTATCACAGATTAAAGACTTAGATTTTCTTTCACAAAAAACACTAAAATCCTCAATGCAGAAAGCATGTATTGCTCTTGTTGCTATGCAAACAAGAATGAGCTCTATGGTAAACGGGTACTCGGCAGTTGGGAGCCGAGTACCCGGTTCCCAGGAGTCGGTAAAGCTTTCTAAGTCTATAATCCTAGAGCCGCTGTCAGGGCCAGCTGTATATCAGAAGTAACAGAATGGTGAGTATTGATCGAAGGAGAAAGGGAATATTGCCATTGTTTTTATCGTCAAGTTTTGTCACTTGTCCAGTTTTGATCCACAGTTTGGCCATGCTATTCAGGATTGGAAAGTGGTTAATAGTCAATACCAGAACTTCTTCACACTGGATGATGACTCTTCCATTGACCCCTAAATTAACAAACACCCCATCTGCTTGATGGCAGTGAAATATCACGCGAGCGTTTGCCTCCTCATTGCTCCATTCTAGGTCGTGTCTGTTTTCCAGTTTAACAGCACTGAGACATAAAGAATCATGTGTATTTTTAGGCAATTAGATTAACACACTTTTAAACATGGGAGTAAATTAAGCGTCTTGGGCAGCTCCTCGAACATGTGACTGCCTAAGAATTTAATGAGTCTTAACTTCTTTAAGGTGACATGTAAAAAGTTATTCCAGTCTGGCACTGGTCATTGCTAGGTGAAATTCTCCTTTTCCCCACTCGTTATTTATCTTCTAGGTCCTTCTGCACTTTTTAAAAACATGTCAACATATTTTTTGTGTTTTTACCTTTGCCCTTATGTCCATGCCATCAAATATAAGAAGTCCAGATCTCTTTATACTAAAGTAATGCTTTCCCCCCTCCAGCTGAAAGGGTCGACTGTAGAAATGACGTCATCATTTCGCCCAGTTGCACCAATACCGAGTAAAAGAGTCCTGCTATGCTCCATTTGATGGAGTAAAACCATTTGATATTTCCAACAAGAACTCTGGATACCCATCTACATCAAATGGATTTGTCATATTAATACGGATGTAATAAACAATTAAATTGACATGCTTTTTTCATCATGCTTGAGACATGCAGGTTAACCATCTGTGGGACAACTTTTGTGACTGGACATCACGTTAAACAGTCTTTGAACAGAGGTCTTTCATGGCTGATGAATATTATCCTACCATGAACCTTGATAAGCTCCATCTGGCAACTGCAGATGTATGGTGTTCTGCACCATTTAAGGAGAGTCCTGACTTGCTCTCAGCGTCTTCCAGAACTGTTTTCTCTGTGGCCATGTCCCTTGGAATACCATTAAATCTCCATACCATTTCTATTAGACTGAACTCTCCTTGCTCAGACCTGGATTGAATTGTATCAGGCATGTTACAAATTGACAATATATGTACAGGCTCCAACCGTGCATAACTTGAATGGTTTGACACAAAGAAATATGGAAACATAAGCCTTTGGTTGTTAATGTGAGTGGACCAATTCCCATCCCTATCAGATCTCATACATTCTAGCAGAATCCCAATGGTTAGTGCACACTCACGTCAGTGCTGGAATAAAACTGATTTCCTTCTTCCATAGACATAACAAAGCTCCACAAGTGAAAGTACTCATACTTCAACGAGATATTCACGATCCTTCATTGTGATTATAGAGTTTGCATTACCATCGTCCTTCAAAGAGTTCTGGGCAAAACATGCTATTGAAGTTATAGTTGACCAATGTAAGTTTAATATATTATATACATTGTGATAATGATTCAAGTAGGGTTGCACGATTTTTCGATTATTCGATTAATCGCGATTATATAATTCAAAATGATCGTGGACGATTATAAAATGAAATAATCGTATAATCGCCATGTTGAAATTTTTGTCAAGACACTTTTCCGCTTGTGAAACTCTGCTCGCGTTACCAAGCATGGAAACAAACATCCGGCTATCAGCGGAATGTGTGAATGATTAAATAAACTAAATAAATAAATAACTGATTTGTTTGTATTGACTCAGGATTAGTTTTAGATGAATAAATATTGTTCACTTGGTCGCTATTTGTCATTGTTGTTGTAATCACACACGCTTATCCCGCGTTCCCCATTCTCTGAATAGTTATGCGCTAACGGTTTTCTCAAAAAAAGAAATTCAACGCATTTTCTCACGTAAAAATTCTCACCGCCTACGCCTATGTTTAATGTATACCTCACAACATCCCCGGGGAAGTGAAATTATTTGATTTGAGCGCCTAAATATTGCGTATCCTTTAATAAAGGTCGTTTATTACATCAAAATTAATCCACAATTTGATATAAAATGGCGTCACGAATAAAATACAAATCACGTGATTCGCTTCCAATTGAAGTTTATTTTAGATCGAGTACTCGGATATAAATATTCTGGAACCGGGGACTCGGAACTCGGGAATTTCTATATATTATCATTGCGCGATAGGAACTGCGTATTATACTGATCTGAATAACGGATACCCGTTTGATAAACTCCCGTTAGCGTATAATATCTCGCGAGAACACGCCGCCTCCCATCGCAAAAGATGCACTGGCTCGCCAACTTAAGAAGCCGGCTATATTGTCGTTCGTAATAATTCAATTTGGATCATTTAATGTTGATAGGCGTTACAATATTGATGCGCATTTTCTCCCGTACTTGTTTGGTACACAAATTTGGTCGTACAATATATTTATAAGGAAGCTATTTAATCACGCCAAGACTGTTTTAAGCGCATTTTAACTACAAAAGTGTGGAATAAACTTTATTATATCTTGAACATACGTGGCCTACTATTAGTATTAATCTAATAGGTGGTCGAGATTTACAAATCCGAGGCCTGTATTGACTTCTAGAGAGGCCGGAAATGTATCAGGGCAGAGATCGGTCTTAAGTCGACACACCCTGTGACACGATTGTTATTATTATACACGCGGGTGGGCTTCTAATACAGAGTTTTGCCGTTTTGAAACTGCTAAGAAATCATTGGAGCTCATATGTCAAAGTTAGGGGGTGGACTTCTATTAAGAGCATAGGCTACAATTAAACGAAATACGTTACCTTCCGTTGTCCGTCTAGAAAAATCTTGATACATTCCTTTGTTTGCAATCAGCAACTGGCGTATTCTGTCCATGTATGTATACCAATGTGCCTAACCCATAATCTTACAATCTGCAGTAGCATAATACCGTCCTCTAAGCAGCATTGACGTAGTTAATATAGTTCAAGATTAATCGTATGATCGCAATTATTTTTCTTAAATGATCGCGATTATGAAAAGTGAATAATCGTGCAACCCTAGATTCAAGTAATGGCAATCCTGTCCATACCGGCATGGTGAAAACAGTCTTTGATAGTCATTTTAATGGCTATATATTCTTACCGCTTTCTTCGCATGGCGAAAAAAGGCATTACAAGTAAAGCATTAGTTATTAAAGTGTTGCAGACATTGAAAACATTATAGGATAATTTTATTTATAGTGTTTTAACCAGATTTCATGACCACCTGAAAGCCCATAATAAACCAATGGGAGGGGTTAGAATCAAGATATAGCTGGGGAAAAGATGCATCATAAGCATAGCCTTATTTATTAAAGTGTTGTAGACATTGGAAACAGTATTGATAATTTTATTTATAGTGTTTTAACCAGATTTCGTGGCAAACCGCAAGGCCATACTAAAACCAAGATATAGCCATTTTAATGACTAAGTAGGCTGCGATTGAGCATTTGAAGATGATGTTTGTTTCCTTTGTTTCGATTACTACATTATATTGGCTGTATTTGACTGGGCGAAAAGTTACAGTATATTGGCTCCATAAAGTATATATTTTATTTGACTGATATTTCCCGGGAAAAAATAGAGCATGAAACAAGCCAGAGCCAAAACGTGTGGCCTGTTTCATGAAGTATATCATGTGATGCAAAATTTGAAAATGAAGGATTTAGGAGATGAATTCTACTATTGTTCAGCATTCACTATGTCTGAAAACAGTGCTGAAAGGTGGATTTTATTTTCAAGATAGTAAGATTTAGGCGATTTAGTCGGTTTCTGCACCTTCCATAAGTCCTGCTAGTTTCTTTTCAATCGACTGGTACCTTTGCGTAGAGCACATTTTGGCAACTTTGCGAGTAAATTTACTCTACAGAAGTCCCGGTCGAATACGATCATTCAGCATTCACTATGTCTGAAAACAACGTTGACAGATGGATTTTATTTTCAAGAGAGTAAAATTTGGTTTCTGCACCTTCCATATAGCTAGGGTAGTTTCATTCGACTGGTACATATGCGTAGAGAACATTTTGGTAACTGCGCGAGTAAATTTACTCTACGGAAAAGTCCCAGTCGAATACAGACATTGACTTGATATGTCACATGTGGCAGCTAATTTAATTTTCTTCAATTCTTGTTGTCAGTTTTGCTCGTCTCAATACTTATCATCATCATCATCATGTATGACGGTTGAGGCGTATATAGCCTTTTGTCGGTCTAAAGGCTTTTCTGGCTAAATAGTTCTGATGGGTTAGGCAGAAGCACAAACATTAAAAGCACAAACGTTAATGTTAGGGTCAAGTTCGACTCCTAACCATAGTTAACTATAGCTAACTAGAATCCGAGTCGAACTTCAAATAGTTAACTAGCTAGTCAACTATAGTCAACCGAGCACCAGACCTCGGTTCTGATGGTTAGTGCGATAGTTGCATAAATTTCAAAATGGTGAACACCGATCACTTGCCACAAATCAATGCATATAAAAATGTACATACATGTATTTCACTAAATAACTTATGCTTGATGAAATTATGCTTTCGCGTTGTATGTCAATGTTCCCAAGCCACTATTCCTTCCCACTTTACGTCATATGGACGCGTTTTGACGTCTTAGCGGACAAAAATAACCCATTTTTGTAGGCCACCTAAACAGACGACAGAAAGGGTTAATGGAGACTGGTACCCGGCTCCAATTTTTCCCCAATAGTAATTCAATAGGGAATCGGGAACCAATGAACTATAGTTAACTATTCAGCATTCGGCTTGTCATAGCGACTGCGCATGTTCAGTAAACCAGCAAACTGACTATAGTTAGCGAGTCGAACTTGACCTAGGTCGTACCACAGGCACTTGTATCTGGTCAGTATTGGTTTCCTACATGTTATCCTTCTACATAACAACAAATAGAGAATGAAGGAAATTTCAATTTCCCTTTCTCCGAGATCTAACAATAATCGGATTTGGATTCCAGACATGGAGCCTTCAACCAATCATTCGTCCGGCCATCAGTGACACAATCTGGTTGACATCCTCTCGCTTGACCATGTCTGCTTCCTAATTATTGCACATAAATGCCAAAAAATGGAGAATAGCCATGTGGTTGTTTAACTATCGTTTCAAAACAGCTAAAGCGAGTGGATTGGCGGAGTCTGACATATCCCTCATATAGTAATCCATGAGAGGACTGAAGGAAATTTCAATTTCCCTTTCTCCGAGATCTAACAATACTCACCATTCTATTACTTCTGATATACAGCTGGCCCTGACAGCTGGCTCTAGGACTATAGACTTAGAAAGCTTTACCGACTCCTTGGAACCGGGTACTCGGCTCCCAACTGCCGAGTACCCGTCTACCATGAAGCTCATATTGTTTGCATAGCCACCAAACAAGAGAAACTCATGGCTTGCCTCCGTGGGGCTGGGTCCGTAATAGAATGGCGAGTATTGTTAGATCTCGGAGAAAGGGAAATTGAAATTTCCTTCATTCTCCTTCGATCAATACTCACCATTCTATTACTTCTGATATACACCGGATTTGGTCAGTAACCTGGTGGGAAGGGGCAAGCCATAACTGCTACTTTAGCCCATTGGAGAAAGAGCTAGACTTAAACTTGACTAATGGAGACCTAAAAGGACCATCAAGTTAACGGAAACGAATCACATTCGCATCACTGCCCCACCCCCCCCCCCTTCTTTCTCCTAAGAAAAGGGAGAGAACTCACGAACATGCATCTCGCCTGAAAACACAAATATGCCAAGAGGGTTAACTGCTCTTTGCATATATTAGCCTGGGAATGAGCATGAATATATAAGATGAATGATCGTGATATATAGACATAATACAAAACACTCTCAATCCTGAATTACCTCATGATATTTGGATTTCAGACCTGGAGCCTCCAACCATTCACTTGTCCGGCCATCAGTGACACAATCTGGTTGATATCCTCTCGCTCGACCATGTCTGCTTCTTAATTCTTTCTTACAAATGCCAAAAAAGGAAGAAGAGCATTGTGGTCATATAGCTATCGTCTCAAAACAGCTAAAGCGAGTGGATTGGCGAAGTCTGACACATCCCTCATATAGTAATCCGTGAAAGAGGACTCACAGCGCCATTGTGCAACAGCCATGATGTCCTTAAACGGAACACCATTGTAAAGGGCGGAAGAGGCGGCTATTCCTCTAACATCGTGCCCTTGCGCATTGCACTTGGTGCCCAGTCGTAATCTCACGGGTAGTCTGAATGCATTCGACTACCCAACGAGAGATAGAATCCACGGATGCGGCGCAATATGGCTCCTTATGGCAGATCCACAGATGTCTATCATTCGACAGTAACGAGTCTGTCCGTTTTGTACTTAGTCAAAGCATGGACTGGGCACCAGACACTGGCATCACGATCAAACCTACTTAGTTTTGGTATAACGATCGGTTTGCCGGGATATCTCAAAGATTGAATCTTTGACATAACCTCTGCTCTTGGCAGTAGACGCAGACCCTCTCTGGAGACAATAAATCGGTCCCTCTCTGCTGAAAGTGCATGGATCACACTGCACCTTCTAGCTGAGGAAGCTGCCAATAGAAAGACCGCCTTTAGAGTCAAATGCTTTAGACTAGCCGAACGCAACGGTTCGAAAGGGTGCGTGACCAGTACATTAAGCACTAAAGATAGACTCCGGGCTGGAATGACTACCGGTTGTCTCGGTCGGAGATTGCTCATTCCCTTCACCATCACACTCAATTGGGCCACCTCTGGACTATCCATGTTGGCTCGACAAGGGATAACTGATGCCAAAGCTGACTTGTATCCAGCAATTGTGACAGGAGCTAGTCCTGAAAATAACAGCCCACAGAGAAAGTCTGCTATTTGCTGAATAGTAGAATGAAAGGTAACAATACCCTTTTCCTCACACCAGTCTGCAAATCCGTTAACCTTGTTGTTATATGACTTGAAGGTTGACCTCCCTCTCGCAGCTGCGATGAAATCTGCAGCATGTCGAGAAAAGCCCTCCGACGTGGAACGTTGTTTGACAACAACCACACAGTCAATAACATTTTGGGACGCTCGTGTAGGAAGCGTCCCTTGGCCTGGGAGATTATGTTCGGAATCTCGGGTAACTGCACTGGATTTTCCACCCGCAGACCTCGAAGATCCGTGAACCACGCCCTGTTGGGCCAAATGGCACTATAGCAGGACCAGGCACGGTTCCTCCCTGATCTTCACCAATATCTTCGGTAGAAGAATGGTGGGTGGGTACGCGTAAGCGTGCATCCCTCTCCAGCTTAACGCCAGAGCATCTGTATCGACGGCATTAGGATCTGTAATCGGCGAGACATAAGTCATGATTTGAGCATTTTCCCTTGTGGCGAACAAGTCCACGTTGGGTTTGCCCCAATGCTCGAAGATCCTGTGAAGAACTGGCGGGTTAAGAGACCATTCTGTTGGCAGAATTCTCTGTCTGCGAGACAAAGCATCCGCCAGAATGTTCAATCGCCCAGGAATATGAGCTGCTTTAAAAACAACCGAGTAATTCCTGCACCATTGAATCAAGTGCCACACTTAGATACACAGTGTGCGTGACTTGGTCTCACTTTGGCGATTTCTGTATGATACTACTGTCGAGTTGTCCGACCGTATCAATATCGCCTTGCTCCTGACTTTTGGAAGAAACCTTTTCCAATGCCAGTTCCACTGCCATCATATCCAACAGATTGATATGCAGCTGGCTCTCTTGGAGAGTCCATGTGCCCGAGACCTGGTGTTCTCCCAGGTAGCCCCCCCCCCATCCCTCCAGCGATGCATCCGTGTACACGGACAGCTGGGGGTGGGGTAGGTGCAGCGAAAACTCCTACTAGGAGATTCTGACGCTTTTTCCCACCATACAAGATGCGACATTATTGGCTCCAAAACTGGCACCAGTTTTGACAGGGGTTCTATTCTCTGTTTCCACAGAGACATCAGATACAACTGGATAGGTCTTCGCATCCGAGCAGTGTACGGGTATACCTGCTACATGGAGACCATCATGCCCAGCATCTGAAGAAACCGCCTCGCCTGAATGTGGTTTCCCAATCGAAACTCTTGAGGATGGCTAACAGAGACACCATTCTGGGCTCTGACGGGTAAAAAAAACCCTGCCCTCCTCGAGATCGAATCGCATCCTTAAATAAACGAAATGTTGAGTGGTGTGTCAACTCAGATTTCTCCTTGTTGACTATCCAGCCTAGATCTGAAAGCAACTTCAGAGTCAGAGCAGTATCCACCTCTAACCTGGCTGATGATCAGCCAATCGTCTATGTAGGTGTGAAGCGCCACGTTCTCTTTTCTGAGAAACGCTGTCACCACAAGGACCACTCTGGTGAAAACCCCTTGGAGCTGTCGACAGGCCGAATGGGAGGATTTAAACTCCCATACTAGATTCTGAAACGCAACTCTCAGAAACCTGTGACAACACCCGTTCATAGGAATGTGGGAACATGCATCACTCAGATCGATCGATACACACCACACACCCCTTCCTCAATCCTGCCATTCACGACCTCAGAGTTTCCATCTGAAACCGAGGCGTATGGATAAACCAATTCAATGGCCTGAGACTGAGTATGGGTCTCCATCCCCTTGTGCTCTTGGGGACAAGGAACATGTTTGAATAGAAGCCGGGAGTGTTCCGGTTTGCTGGTTTATTGCTCCCTTCAGAAGCAAACCTGACACTTCGTTTTTAATAGCTTCTAACTTGTCTGGTCCCGTTGACCGGGTGTCCAGACAGGTGCCAAAGACAGATTCTGTGGTGGAAAGTCCCACCACTCTGGTATGTACCCCTGGGATAACCATCCCAGGACCAGACTGTCTGACGTCACATCTCTCCAAACCTCGACGAAAACGCATGAGCCTTCCACCCACTATAGACGCCTCAACGCCTAATGGGGGTGTCTGGCTCGCGTATCCGCTCCTCCCCCCCTCTCTTGACAAGAGAGAGAGAGAGAGAGAGAGAACCATATTGGTCTTGGCTTGGCCGGTCTAACTGGCACCGCTGTTCCTGTCGCACAGGTGCGGTCCAGGCAGATGCGAAGGGAGCCCTTGTACCCTCGGGTACGATCCGCTCCCTTCTGTCCGCCCTTTGAGGACTTACCCCTCCCCTTCCCGCCTCTCGGCCGATCAGGAGCAACATTGGGGAGGGTAGAGGTCCCCACAACCTTCTTGGCTTTCTTCGCCGAGGCGGCTGAGAAAACCCAGCAGAAAACAGAAGCAGCACTATGCTTTAGGCTTTCACCTTGCTTTTTCTCTGTTTCTAGAAGGTTGCCCAGTCAGCGGCCGGACTACAGTAAGATAAACTGCCAACCGATTCTGCACACTGCTGGCCGTGTCCTCCAAGATGGCCAGCGCCTGGCCACCAAAGATGCTAAGGCCTGTCAGGGGTGTCCCAAGAAGGCGCTCCCTGACGGCAGTAGCTGGACGCATATGGTCAAGGACCATCTGCCTCCTGGACATAGTCACACGCGCCTGCACCCTTGCCAATGCGTCCATAGACAGCACCAGGCCGTCATTAACGCACGAAAGCGCCACAGGGTGACCTGCCCCCACTTCAGCCCACACCGACTGAAGAAGACGATAAGAGTGGTTGACAGCACTCAGTGCTGTCCTCACACCCCCATCACACAGGGACAGGACTTCATTATGGTGTACCTGAGCTTTGTCCACCAGTGCCGGGGCGGGGACACCCGCTCTCGCACTCTGGACACCCAGTACCCAGCGGTCATCCTCGGTGATCGATGGGACAACACCATACCTGTCGTATTCCCCCTGTGGAATATGACCCCTCGCTCGCACCTCCCTGGGGGCCGCAAGAAGCTGGCCCTTGTTCATGCGTTGTTTGCTATAAATAGCATCAAGCAACACCATAAACCATGGATCCAGTCCAACAGACTGGATCAGGGCTGCGGGCAAGATCCCCATCCTAATCGATGCAACCGATGGATGGGGTACATCCTCCTCGGCCGTGGTCGAAACCACAGACAGATCCACCCTGGCTAGCCAAGCCAGAGCCTCAGACCAATCCGTCTCCAAGGAGGACACTCCCGTGAACACGTCACCCGTTGACATGTTCACGGCCCTACCAGCAACGGCCTCCCGGCTAGGAGCCATTGCTGATATGCCAGGAACTCCGGTACCATACGGTTGCACCGCCACCCCATGGAACACACCAGCGAAACTCCTACTAGGCGAGTCTGACGCTTTTTCCACCATACAAGATGCGACATTAATGGCTCCGAAACTGGCACCATCTTTGACAGGGGTTCTGTTCTCTATTTCCAGAGACATCAGATACAACTGGATAGGTCTTCGCATCAGAGCAGCGTACGGGATTACCTGCTCCATGGAGACCATCATGCCCAGCATCTGAAGAAACCACCTCGCCTGAATGTGGTTTCCCAATTGAAAACGCTTGAGGATGGCTAACAGAGACACCACTCTGGGCTCTGACGGGTAAACCCTACCCTCATCAAGATCGAATCGCATCCCCAAATAAACGAAATTTTGAGTGGGTGTCAATTCAGATTTCTCCTTGTTGACTGACTATTCAGCCTAGATCTGAAAGTAACTTCAGAGTCAGAGCAGTATCCACCCCTATGCAAACAAGAATGAGCTTCATGGCAAACGGGTACTCGGCTGTTGGGAGCCGAGTACTCAGTTCCAGGAGGCAGTAAACCTTACTAAATCTAGTCATAGGGCCAGCTATCCAAGATAGCTTGTATCAGAAGTAATAGAATGGTGAGTATTGATCGAAGGAGAAAGGTACGACACTTCAGAATCTAGTCAAGGAATGGAAGTCGCCGTGGGTTGTAGCACGCATTCTGATTGGCCCAAAATCAGATCACTATTTTGGCCCAATCACAATGCGTGCTACACCCATCCCATGGCCACTTCGTTCGTCCACTAGATTCTGAAGTGTCGTACCTTTCTCTATTTGTTGTTATGTAGAAGGATGATATGTAGTAAACCAATACTGACCGGATACAAGTGCCTGTGGGCCGTACGATGAGTTTCTTTCTAAAGGGTGGCTCTTTGCTACCGGTGATCACCCCACACATACAACCCGCCCCCGCCACCCACACACACTATCCCCCCTCCTCCTCCCACACCACACCCCAACTTCTTGAATCATTTTTATTAGTCTCGGCTATTAAAGACACCAGTTTTCGTACTACTGGTTCGGCCCACCCTATGGGAGTAAACGCATACATATGTGGCAATAGCATGCTGCGGTGCAGATATCCGAAAATAGATTAATGATTGTTATTGATTATTATTGATTTGAACAACAAATCTAATAGTCTTACCTAATTTCAACGTCAACAGGAAACAGTTTTACAAGTTCAATAAGGAACACGTTTTTGCTAAATCTGCATACTATGACAATCTACTGTTTTCGAATTAATTACGGCGTATAATTGAGAAACTGAAAAGAGCCGGTTTAAAAGCCCCGAGCACCCTGGAACGTTAAGTTAGTAATGGACCGTTCAAGAACCGTTGTTGCGGGGCGGCTCAGTCATCACGCAATAGTGTATTGGGGTCATAGAAATCTTACTAGAATGCAAGCTAACGCATTGTACCTAATTTTGCATTTACTAGCCTCACCTAGCCCGATAATGGGGCCGACCTCGTGGTGCCCCCAAAAAGTAATTTCTTCACTATAGAATCAATAGGAAAAACCCATATCACCACTTATTAAAACCCATGCTGCATAAGAACTAATTGATATTTTAAAATCAAATATACATGATCCATATGTATATATATATATATATATATATATATATATATATATATATATATATATATATATATATATATATATATATATATATATATATATATATATATATCAGTTATTTTAAAAACATTTTGACTGAAACTCTTCCTACCTTTAGTGAAAACAACATTCAATCAAATTTGTGTTAAAAATAATTAACCAGATTCTCGCAATGTGAAACTTATCGTGTATATTTTTGCAGAAGGAAATGAGTCATTGGCTGGCTACCACACCACAGATAGGGAGTGTTGTTTCTTGCCAAATTAATGATAACATACAGATGTTTGTGCACTTTTTTTTAGCAGTTGTTATGTTCTATCTGTCCTTGTATCTAAACCATAAAGCATTTTTTCGCAAAAAATTGTGTATTCTTTAATACACACATCGTCACATATGGATCATGTATATTTGATTTTAAAATATCAATTAGTTCTTATGCAGCATGGGTTTTAATAAGTGGTGATATGGGTTTTTCCTATTGATTCTAAGAAATTACTTTTTGGGAGCACCACGAGGTCGGCCCCATTAGCAGGCTAGTTGAGGCTAGTAAATGCAAAACGGGGTACAATGCGTTAGCTTGCATTCTAGTACGATTTCTATGACTCCAAATTAAGTCTTGACGCGGTGGTCCAGTGGAAAGATGTCTGGTTGCTGATGCTATGCGGGGTTGCAGAATGGTGGTTTGATCCCCCGACAGGGAGATGGTGATCAACAAATTAAACTAATGGGTGCATGACTGTCAGCTGGATAGCATGTGGAAATTGAGGCCGCACGTTGGCAGTGCAGCAATAAAATAAAAAATACATATACTGCCAGAGCCGTGATGGAGTCAGGGTACAATAGGCTTAAATGCCAAGGATTGAATCGTGGCAGGTGCATCCACAGATAGTCCCATATGAATCGTCAGTGTTTCAGTATATCAGACATGTGAAAACTGGTCAGCCAAACCTAGACTTTTTAGTCTTGGCGCGGTGTTCCAGTGGAAAGATGTCTGGTTGCTGATGCTATGCAGAGTTGCAGTATGGCGGTTCGATCCCCCGACCGGGAGATGGTGATCAACAAATTAAACTAATGGGTGCATGACTGTCAGCTGGATAGCATGTGGAAATTGAAGCCGCACGTTGCCAGTGCGTCAATAAAATAAAAAATACATATACTGCCAGAGCCGTGATGGAGTCAGAGTACAATAGGCGTAAATGCCAAGGATTGAATCGTGGCAGGTGCATCCACAGATAGTCCCATATGAATCGCCAGTGTGTCAGTATATCAGACATGTGAAAACTGGTCGGCCAAACCTTGACTTTTTAGTCTTGGCGCGGTAGTTCAGTGGAAAGATGTCTGGTTGCTGATGCTATGCGGAGTTGCAGTATGGCGGTTCGATCCCCTGACCGGGAGATGGTGATCAACAAATTAAACTAATGGGTGCATGACTGTCGGCTGGATAGCATGTGGAAATTGAAGCCGCACATTGCCAGTGTGTCAATAAAATAAAAAATACATATATATATATATATATATATATATATATATATATATATATATATATATATATATATCTTGAAAACATAGGATTCCAAGGAATTTAGAATTAAATCTCTTGCACCACCCACCCACCACCACCACCCCCAGCCCACCCCACCTCCTCCCACCACCACCAAATTGTCATATATATATTTATGGCTCCAGTGGCTGTATTGCCTCATTAAAAAATAATTTAATAGGATTGAGTCTGGTAAATAATCTGTATTAGATGCTATTTAATCCTTTAACACTGATATCAGCCAAAATGGTGTCCGCCATGGTCTTGTGAAATGGCCATTTGCAGAGCAAAGAGAGGACTATTTTAGAAAATTTACCACTGGAATGATAAGCGAGCCAGTTATTCTAGTGATAAATTTTCAAAAATGGTATGTCTTCTTGATTTGACTGGAAACCGCTGCTGCCTTCCAGTAAAATTAATTTTAAATTTTCAAGTTTTCTTTTATGGTTGCCTTGAAAATGAGATATCTGGAGGTAGTTGTAGAAATGGTTAAAATAATACAGCTTTATTACTTGCAACAGATGTCTGGATGCAAAGTCATGGACGTAATCGCATTCTCGTTGCAGCAGCTTTAATTATCAATATAATTATGAATGCATCAACTTTCTGGATAGCAACAGCTTTGACGGTACACTTAATTTTTCTGTACATTTTATTTCATTGTCAGAGTATATTTAGTTGTGGGCGACATAGTAGGCCTGTATGGATTGGGATGTGGACGGAAAAACGTCCACCCATAATAATAACACTGCTGGGTCAAGTAACTAAGCAAATTTTACCCTGACTGCCAGGCAAGCAGTCGAAAAGAAAAGAGGAGTCGCTAATTGATGGAGAAGACCATGCCACAATGGGATTTCTTTCGGGGTGCACCTAGTGTTCTCTAGTGGCTGTAGTGGGGGTACTTTTTATGTAGTAAGGTCTTCTTGAAGAGCTGGGACGAGGGTTGCTAGACCTGTAAAAATAGGCTAAGAGTGTATGGAAGAATTTGATGCCTTCCAGAGAGAAACCATCCGTGGAGAGCAGGCTTTAGAAGTGTGAACGTAGTTATGACATTAAGATCTTCTGCAGCGGGCGCGGGCAGGCAGCAACAGCATAAGGTACAACGAAAGCAAACTGAGAAATGCAGTACACCAGAGCTTCAGCTTTCCTTATCTTACGATTGTCTGCTACTCAAGAAGGCTCAGAGGCTTGCCAGGACAACTTGGATCATGGTGCCTGAGACACGCAGTGCTTATTGCTGTTCTGGGCAAGGGCCACAAGGGAGGTAGAAAAATGATATCCACAGGTGACTTTCATTTTAATGGAGAGTTCCAAGTGTAGTGGTGTGGTGGGTCTAACGTTTCGAAGGAAAGGAAGCCTTTTTGGTGGAAAGATGGGCGTCTTCGACCGCAGTGCTATTATGTGTCATCACACTGCGCGATGTGCACATTTGGCAGCTAAGGCGGATGTCCTGCTAAGTATCGATAAAGCAACACCACTAATGACGCTAATGTAAGTCTTCAGAATATGACAGCTAAGTGACCATGTCCTGCCTTATGAGGAACCTGTTTATTATGGGAGCACTCCCAGTGGTCTGGTGCATGCACAGGGGAAGCAAATCGTGTCTTAGACGTTTTCCTTCGCCTGTGTGGTCGTGCTACCATCTGTCTGGGTATCCCTAGAATAATCTGTTAGACAGTATTTACTGGTCCCAGGTTGGCTACCTGACCACTAATGCTATAGAAAACAGATGAGTTCACTACACCCTCTAGGGCAGGAGTAGTTGGTCTGGGTGGTGACACCACACCAAATAGTTTTTGGCCCCTGAAAATGTCAGAGTTATTTCAGAGATACCTCAAGTGAGGACGTTAGTAAGCATGCTACAATGCAGTACAGAGATGGGGTGATTCCACTATTCTCTTGGGCATGATTGATTTGGTGTAGGTGGTTAACCCACTAAATTTTCTCATCCTAAATCCACGCATCCCACCTTTTACAACACAACAAGTTGTCATGGGCATGCCATGGGAGATTGTGGCAATCCTTCCTTCCTGAAACCCAGGCATGCAAAACACCCCCACCAAAGCTTTGGTTCAACACTTGTCCAGGCTCCTTTGCAACATGACAAGCTTGTCCTAGCCTGTCATGGTTGGTTGAGAGACAATCCTTCCTTCCTCCTAGGTTCATGAGAGCCATGGGTAGGCCCTATTCTGTCTTGTGGTTTTGGATCCTTGAAGGCTGTGTCCTCCAATGGCTTGGTAAAATTTGTCTTGATAACAATGAGGAAGAGACCATTGCACACTATACTGGGAGTGGCCCGATCATTCAACAACTACAACAAGCATGGTGGGTCAGGAATGGTTAACTGGACCCGTGCCTCTCCAAGGAGGTGGCTGACCACTCGGCCAGCAATTACTTGTGGAAGAACTCTGTAAGATCACCCATGCGATGGTATTGCAAGCCCCATCCAACGACCCTAAACTCGAGGGACACTTCTTTCTTCTTTTCGTTCGCTGATCATACCGCCAGTACTCGAGGGACACAATGTGAGCCTTCGCAATGGCAGAATGGCCATCCCCTCCCCCTTCCCAGCAACAGCACCACCACACCCAGCCACACTTATTTCTGCCCAATACCCAGAGCCTCGACACTTCCACCCACACAACCCAAGGAGATGGGACCTACCACCTATCATGGAAGGCTCTGCCAGGACAATACCACCTTCGGTCATGTACAGAACTTCCCTCAGAGAGATTCCACCCGGGTTGAAGCCAACCCAGTGTATAGAGTATCATCTGATGACAGTGAAGAACGCCCGTACAGACCATAGAACATATCACCCACGATACTGTGGCCTGAAATACCTCACCATCCACCACCTGAGATACCTCACCAACATCGCGAAACAAAAACAGCAACGCCACATGAAGACGATTGCGAATCTCCATCTTTGCCAATTCTGCCTAACCCGCAAATATTAATGGATGGGATAATGCTACCAAAGTCATATATCTCGCCACCCACCTGAAACGAAAAGCACTCCAAGTCCTCATTGACATGCGAACAGAAGGCCCTCCCTCATTCAACCACCAAATCAACACTGGGCAACTGACCCATGAGCCAAATAGGTTACCTTTGGAAGAAAACATCCGCCAAATTATCACGCAGATCACGGACTTAAATGCTCGCATTACCTCCATCCAAAATACCATAACTTTCACTACATGGACCCCAAAGCCTACTCAGCCATCATCTGACCCTAATCAGCCACACTCCGGATCCTGCCAACCGCAGCCAACTTTTTGTCTGTCCCTTTGTCCACCTAGTGGATAGACATCATTGCAACCAACATCTAATGCATGCTACCGCTGTGGGTATGTCAGACATTGGGTCCAAAACTGCCCTCATACCGGATATAGACCAGAAGCCCCTCATGTCAGATATAGACCAGAAGCCCCTCATGCTGCCCGAGATATTCCCCACTAACCCCAGCTCTCCTCTTCAACAGAAACAGACCAAGTGACCCTATTTCGATCCCACTTCCGCATCTGAGAACCTTGAATGCGATGCCTTATTCAAATAAAGGCACAAGCAGCACAATCCGACTACCTTGGAGACCATCTGCCTTCCACATCCTAGCTCGCTTAGGTGCCATTATGTCATGCACAGCCCTCAAGCCCTTGCCACCATCGACACTGGAGCTACTGTCATCATCCTCAGTTACCGCCTTTATTCCACCATGACAGACGGCATACGACTACCTTTAGTAGCGTCCCATATTCATTGATGCGGTGTTGCAGGAACAGCCAACTTCACGATACAGATAGGAGATCTTCGGTTTATCCAACGAATCATTGTAGCCAACATCGTGAAAGATGTTTTTTCTTGGCATCGACTTTCTTTATAGCTGTGGAGCCATAGTACATTGTGGCTGCCAGGAATTAGAAATTGACAGATGCTGTGTTGCCCTCGTTGAGCATTCGTGCACTTATTCTCTCTAACACCACAACCCTTGATCTTAGCAGAAAAGAAATTCTTTGGGTTTCTGCATTGAACACCCAGCTTCGAACATCTGACTCCATTTTAGAACCTGACAGAGAGGTTATGCAGACAACCGAGATCACTTGTACCCGAGAAGTGGTCAGCCTTCATGACCCCGACCACATCCCTTATAGAGTCTTCAATACTACTGCCCAGACTATCACTTTAGAAGCCATCCAGTTTGAGGTTGAGGCCATTGTCATCTTCAAACCGAGTTCAACTGCCAAGAAGAAACCAGACCTCACATCTACAGGAACTTTATTTACGCGCAATGGAAGGACTGAACAGTGAGCAGAGTTCTCAGGTTTATGCACTACCACCCTATTAAAGAACCCGTCCGCCACATACCTATACTTTGTCAGCGCTTCCTCATTCAGCACCCATGGTTTGGCCAGCAGATACTGGCCGGAAAAAATGGATGACTGCCGCAACGGCCTTTTTCAATTTCGGAAAATGCCCTAAGGAAAACTTGTCTCTGCTATTTAGACAATGTATTCGGTTTTGGACCTACTTTCAACGATGCGGTAAACTACCTTTGTGAAGCACTTGACCGTTTCACCAATTTAATACTGAAACCAAAACAATGTAACCTGTTTCGTGAGGAAGTGAAATTCCTCGGTCATGTTGTTTCAGCCCATGGCATCTCCGCCCAACCCACTAAGATCGCCGCTGTAGTCGATTGGAAAACACTTACCACCCTTACAGAAATCTGCAGTTTCCTCGGACTTTGCCATTACTATCACGCTTATGTATCAAAATTCTGCGAAATCGCTGCACCCCTCTTCCAATGCACAGAGAACGACTGCCCTTTCCAATGGACCATCGAATGTGACACTGTCTTTCGACTTTTGAAAGAAAAGTTAGTCACCGCCCCGGCTCTCGCACACCCCAACCCATCATGCTTATTCATCCTCGATATTGAATGCATCAGACACTGGCATTGCCACCGTGCTATCCCAAGGTGATAGTGACGGACAAGTAATCAACTACAGATCCAACATCTTTCCCACACTGAGGGCTGCTATGCCACCACCAAGCATGAACCACTTGCCGCCATACATTTCAACAAGCAATTCAAACATTTTCTTTATGGCAATCATTTTACTTTATGATCAGACCAGGCATCCTTACTCTTACGGAACCCAGAGGAACAAATTGCCCACTGGCAAGAGACCATTTTGTTTACAATTTGACATAATTCATGGTCCCGGAAAACTACATGGAAATTGTCGCGAAAATATCCCAGATTTTGCGGACCATCAGATTACTTCAAAGGCCCTCCTATGCCTACATCCGCCAATACCTCCAGCCTGACAGAAACCGTAGGAACCGAAACAACACCTTTTCCACAACTTTCCGTTGAGCATTGGAACATAGACCATCTATGTACTGCACAAGAACAAGATCTCCCACTATGATTATTTCAGCAAATGGACCAAACTTTTGCATTTCCAAACCAGGAAGTCGCCACTATTGCGAATACATTTGTTCATCAAGTGTTTTGCCGTTTTGGAATTCCTAGAGAATTACACTCCGACCAAGACATCAATTTTCAATCGACAATTTCAAGGAATTTGCCACCTTTTATGTATCGTGAAAACACGAACTACGACCTTCCATCCGCATAGTGACTGAATGGTAGAAAGATTTAAATGGACCGTTGCAACAACGTTAAGCAAAGAAACACAACCGCATTGCCGCGATTGGGATTTACACCTTCCCTATGCGATGATAAGATTCCACACCACCATTCATTCCAGCACCGGATTCACACCAGCACACATGATGCTGGGCCACAAACCTTTGCTACCCTTGGATGTTGTAATGCTGGCATGGTGCTATTAGGCCAGGTATAGGAAATTCTGTGTGAAATTATATATTATTGATTTTATCCAGCATAAATTAGAATGTTCCTAATCATGGCCAGCTGAATCATATGAAATCAAGCGTGACAATTCTAGGAGTATAGTGGACAGAGGACAATAGTCCAATTAATATCCATAACAATTAAAGCGACCCAGCCTGCAGTGTGGACATGATAAATCACAATATTCCATGACATGTATATGCTGAACTCTTATATATAACAACATACTTAAGAAAATACATGTTTATAACCCAATAACCATTTTCATTCTGAATCCCCACAAACATGATTTCAAGACATTGGCATATTAAGAAACCTGCATATTATTTCGGAAATGATTTGACTGAAAGTTGTTGCTGCCTCAAGCAGAAACAACTTTCACTTTGATTGTTTTCAAAATAGTCATCAGGATTTTTTGATTTTGTCAGAGTAAAATACTGTCAACACATATACAGAATGAAAGTGGTTAATTATATTTATTTCATAGAATTGCATAAATCCTGTATTCACAAATACTATTACTAAAAACTTGATTCTTTAAACAAATTATTAATGATTCTAGACATGTTCTGAGCTTATTTCAAACATATTTCACTACCTTCCTGCTTACTTTAACTACCACTAGCTATAAAATGTAAATGAAGTGGTATATGAGACAGATAGAGTGAATGAGAGAAACAGTGAGAGTCAGAGCTAGAGATAGAGAGATAGATACCAGTAGATAGTAGAAAGAGATGTCAGCCAGAATAGTAGATAAATATAGCGTTCTTAGTTTGTATAGAAATTTTGTATCAACCTCAGTTTGTGCATAGAGTCAATTTAAAATTATTAAAAGTTGAAGTCATTTATTATTTGAAGAACCGTCCTGTTGAATTCTATTGAAGTGTCTTCACCCATTTTCACCTGCCACCTCATCCTGGCGATTTCTGAAGTGTAGCAGAGCTATTGCCACCAAGCTAATCCCCCGTGTTTCGAGATAGGTGGAAATTAGCCTCGCTACAATGCCATGGGTTCATAATGAGCTGAATTCACATTACTGCATCAAAGAATGAAAGATGCGCATGTCTGTCGAGCATATGGCGACCCTCACGCCATGGGCGACCCTGTCTAAGACGAGTGACCTGACTCTGATCACCGGATCCAGTCCCAAGTTGAGCTATAAATGGAAGGGACCGTACCATGTCTTCCAGCGAAAATCAGATGTTACGCAGCGTCTCCCAGAGGAGATTCTGCCCCTTTTGGCCACCTCAAACCGTGTGTGGAAGAGAAGACCGTACTGCTGCGTGAACGTGACCTCAGCGAGTACTGGACACCTACTGCTCACCTACCACCCTGGCTGGCCGAACACTCTCTACCTAATCTTCCCGATGGGGAAGAGAGTGTGATTGATTGCGCCCACCCTGAGCGAATTGCGTGATGGGGAAGACAGTGTGATTGATTGCGACCACCCTGAGCGAATTGCGTGAACTATGCGCTTTGGAAAACTGTATTTACCTGGTCAGCTTCCTTTTGAGATGTATGTAGAAACTGTAAATAATAATGTAAACACCATTCCAATCCCCATACCAACCTCGCTGTTAGACATTTTGCCCAACAGATACAACACCGACGGCGGTACACCGAACTGCACCGATGCCCCAGTTATTTACACCCAGTGCCATTCCCTTAGCTTAAAGGCTAACCCTCCATTGTTTCGAGGTTGAGTATCACGCTCATCAGTGCCACCCAGCATGTATTATATGTTATATTGGATTAAATGAACAGGAGAGAGTATCGAAGGGCTCCAGTGCGGAACAACTCCTCCTTGCGGAATGAATAAAATCCTGTCATTGCGAATATTATGCAACATCGATGCTGGCTATCGAATGGGGAAATGTTCCACCTGACGAAGGGATCTAAAATACTGTAGCAACTGGAGAAATGAGGGAACGGACATTATGTATCTCCCAGACTGTGACGCTAATTTAGTTACCGTGGTCTAAGAACCTTTTTACCGCCATATCATTCAGTAATTCCACGTGGATTCCCGCTTTCTGAGATCGCACCTCGCCAGCATGGGCCCGGATTTCCCATACAACCATGCTAGGATGATCCACCCTTTGCGAAAGTAATCAACATTGTTGCCTAAATGTGTACATTGCACTCCTACCCCTAGCCCACTTGAATCCCGCTTTCTGAGACAATACAACCATGCCAGGAGTATTCACCTTTTGCAAAAGCAATCGACGACATTCCCTAGGTGCGCACATTGTGAACCTGACCAATCTTGGACCACCATCTACGTCGTATATATGGATTTTACTCATCAAAGCCAAGAAGTGATTACGAAACTATCTCGCCAAAATTTCAATTAGGATTCCTCTGTCATAGCCATAGATATATATATATATATATATATATATGCTAACGTATCAATCTCTTCCGACTCAGACTTATCAGCACCACTTAACAACAAAGAAAAAAGAAAAAACAATGAATTCTAAAGGCTATTTCTGTTCCGATTATACATGACAATTCATGCATTGCAATGACCTGCGAATACATATGGAACAGCAACATCAACGGTTACGAGCGGTATGTCTCATCTGCTCAACAGTGCTCATGAGGCCACGCCATGGCCACCGCCAAAGAATCCAACATGCCCTCCGTGTTGTCACACATCCATCCGGTGAATGTGATCTGCCTTTCACCACCCAGAAACCTCTTGCCTGAATGGTCGGCCAACAGCTTGAGGCCACCAAACCACTTTCCGTTTCCGCTGCTCTGACTGATCCGCCCACTGTTTCTTCGCACACCCCACCCACCAGATGATCTTCCATTCACTTCTTCCACCACCACCACGAAGCACGCCGTAGATCTTTGTGCCACTGCTCCAGTGTGTATGTATAATTACTGTATTCTGCGGCTGTAGTAGTAGAAACATCCTACAGTTGCAATTAATCCTTCTTCGCTTTTGCCCACTGTGCCTTGCAGAGATGGGGTCTATTACATGACATCTATTACTATTGCTTCACAATTTCTCTATTACTATTACTATTACAATTACTCTGATTTTGATCTATTACTATTACTGTCCTATCTATTACTATTACATTTCCAGATCACATGCACACAATCACACGCTAGGAAAAATAAATGTTTTATATTGTTCCATCAATCCATGAATAGTTGGAGTGTACAATTTCAAAAACATTATTAACCCTTTCAACATTGCAATCCCAGTATCTCAATTTTACATCAACCATACAGCTAAACTGTTGAATATTTTGAAATAATTTGGCATTTTTCACCGTAATTTGTTGTATCTGGTCTATAGGGTTGAAATGGTTAAATGCTATTCACTTATTTCAAACGTTTCCATTTGACCCTGCATGTTATAGGTGATATAACCTCTTGCTATAAATAAAGTCATGTGGCTTGCTTTGAAAACAATTTGACTGCAAGTCATTGTTCCCTATGACATCAACAAACCAAATTTCAGTTAAACATTTAAGTCAGTAGAATTTGAGACATCAATCGGCTTCCCACAGGGAGATGGTCTATCTCCGGTGCTTTTCACCTGTTACCTTGCTGCTGCATTGAAATCTGTGCAGGAAAGTTCCACAAGACCAAACCCACCAACCCCCCCCCCCCCCCCCCCGTGTCAATACTGGGTATGCCGCTAGAGATGGAATATGCCGACGATGTGGACTAAAGCTTGAGAATCTCTTTATAAATGAATCCAAAACAGAGTTCTCCCATATATACCTATCTACAAAGCATGAAAGTAAAGAAAATGATGACCCACTTCGTGGCGGCGAACCATGGAGGAAAATTAAAATCCTGGGCTCACTTGTTTGCAGTACTGCTGCACGCTTCGTCATGGGGAACATAGCTTTCTCCGCCCCTCATCCCGAGCCTAGTACTGAACCTGTTAGGTTAGCGCCCGAAAGACAGCTACGTACCCCTTGAAAGGTCCTCCCTCCTTCCCACGTTACGATCTGATTAAGAATGACCATCACCCGATGATGACGTGAATTGCTCCTCTCGCCGCCTCACCCGCGCGCTTTCAGCCTACTGAAAATACTGCGCAAGAGGACACTAAATTAGAATAAGAACTCACCACCCCACGACTCTCTCTCTTCCCCGTTCCCGCTCTTAATCACATTAGTACCTGCGAGAGAATCGCTTAACTCATTACACATACTTCAGGTATACATCGCACATCACCGCCAACACCGACCTCGCCCCTCGGATAACCCGACTACCTCCCAATCCCCACCCATCCCCTTTTCGAACGAAAAGGACCCACTGACCAGGGAGACTGCATCCGCGAGAGTCAGCATCATCGACAAGCAAACACTACAAGCAGCGCCACAGTGACGATGCCAGCTCCTGTCTCTGACCGCACGCCCTTCAACGATTGCAAGGAAGAGCCAGGCGCACCAACTACCAGGAGCGTACCGACCACACAACATCAACAGTAAATAACAATGTAGTCAGTAATATGAGCTACTAGAATGTATTGAGCCTGCAGTAGCCAGATTCTGCCACAAGTATGGAGTACCAGGTGATCTATCAATCAGAGGTCTTCTCAACCTCCTAAAACTTGTCTTAGAATGCAATAATTTCGAGTTTAACGGCGAACATTACCTACAAGTTGGAGGCACCGCCATGGGAAGCAAAGCTGCATGCACCTTTGCATGCATCTTTATGGTGGATCTAGAAGAAAAACTCCTACAAGCGGCTCCCCACAAGCCAGCCTTCTATGTCAGATACATAGATGACATATTCATGTTTTGGGAACATGGCAAACCCGCCCTAGATGAATTTGTCACATACATGAATGCAGAGCACTATATCATCAAATTCACAATGGGGTCTTCAAAAACACATGTTTCTTTCTTTGACACCATGGTCAAACAAACAGAAGAACATGCTATCATTTTCCACCTCTACACAAAACCAACAGACACCCACGGCTACCTCCACTACGATTCAGCACACCCCTCCTCCTGCAAGGATTCGTCCCCATATGGACAATTCCTCAGGTTGAGACGCATCTGTAGTCAAATACAAGCCTACGACAAAAATAGTATCATTCTACAAGGAATCCAGGGCAAAAGCCAGATCAAAGGACAGACACAGCATCCTCCACCCACCACCAAAGACAACCGCCACCAACACTCTACAGAGGCCCATTTTCGTCTGCGAGTTCACACGAACTGGCATTTTTCTCAAGAAAACCATCAAGAAGTTCTGGCGAATTCTGGAAGCTAGCAGCAAATGCAGAAAGGCTTTCCCAGATCCTCCTCTCTTCGGTTATAGAAGAAACAAAACAATCAAACATATGATTGTCAGGGCTAAACTTCCACCAGATAACGCCCCCACACAACACAGAAACCCTCTAAAAGCATGCACCACCAAGAACTGTAACATCTGCCAATGGATGCAAAAAACCAGATTCTTCTCTAGCTCACACACAGGCCTAACATACAGATCCAAGATCACAGGAAAATGCCAGATGAGGAACATCGTCTACCTACTAACTTGCAACAAATGTAAGAAACAGAATGTAGGAGAAACTCTACGCACCTTCAAAATCAGAATCCAAGAACATCTGGGATCGATATCAAATCTCCACAGGAATGAACGATACGACACACCCGTATCCAGACATTTCAATAAACATGGACATTCTAGAACTGACATGCTGTTTAGAATTATCCAGGTACTCTCATCAGACCCAGACAATGAAAACTCCACCCCATGGAGAAAACAGAAGGAATGTCATTGGATACACCAGCTCCACACAATGAGCCTATGGTCATAAACCAAGCCGGATAAGGGATGCTTCTACCCTGGACCAACACGCCCACCATGGGCGGACACGGCCAGTATGTTGTTATTAAACCCCACACAACATCAACTACAAGCACTCCATGTCTGGAGTCCAGGGAGGCAGCTGGCTGCTCCATCCAGCAAATTTGTGGGGGAGCCCCGAAGGATCAACCACGGGACGGTGTCCCAAGTCCCGAGAATGACCAAATAAATGGCCCAAGGGCCATAGCGCTCAACTAGCTGATGAGGAACTGTAAACATGTTTAGATTAATTAATGCACAGCAAGTGTCATTGGTTCATCAGGCAACCATAATTGTTGCAATAGACAGATGGAAATGGTCCAACACACGTGTCATGC